>CM032486.1:5599936-5613995 GCA_019059595.1 Marasmia exigua | reverse complement strand
AAATCGTTTTGTGTCGCTAGTGGGGACACCCTTCACCTTAAGTATTTGTAAATATAAATTGTAAGTTACAAAACAACAATATGCATACAAGGTTCTTTATTTGCCTAGTTAGCTAATCCTCTAAAGGTGATGATTATTCGAAGTATTTTGTTGTGTTTTTCTCACGATTTATTAGTTATCTGCCAATAAAATCCTATTAGCACTTTTTTTCAATAAATAACAATTGGATCACCATTTATCTATTTAAAGGATCATTGACCTAACAAACAGTTAGGTATGAACGCCCTCATCTTGATAACTGTTACTTAAAAACAAGTTTATTTTATTGAGTTATTTCAAAGACTAGAAACAATTAAAAGGTATTGGAATACTTTTGCAAACATTTTCAATTAAGTTTACCTTGATTACTACAATTTATTTGTAAGTTTGTTTGGTTTCAATTATGCGTGCTGTTATTATCTTTACTCTTTTAGTGGGTAGGTTAATCTACGGTTAGTTGAGTACTCCGACCTGTTGTATTTTGAGTTAGAGTTCATTAAAACTAACTGTAGAATAAGGATAAACTTATTTTTTTTAAATTTGACCTTATTTTACAGTTAGTTGTAATAAATCAACTCAAACTCAAAATACCACAGGTCGGAGCAATCAACCAACCGCAGAATAACCCAGGTACCTACTATCAAATGTTACATAACATGACGGATAAATGGAAGTTAAAATATAGTAAGTAAGTAAGGAAACATTTATATAATGTGTAGCTATTTTAAGATCATTTATTGACCACATACACGAATACAATTACAGCAAGACATGATACATTAAAAGACATTCAACCAAAAGACAAAAAGGAAGAAATAATCAATAGGTCAGTATATATACATTCGTGCGATGAACACTTGTGTTTGTTCGGTGTCTGGGTGTAATATATGTATTTAAGTATATATTTGTGTTCCGCTGTTGTCAGATATCTGTAACACAAGTGCTTAAGCTACTTAGTACGGAATCAGGTCAACGTATGAGATGTTGTGAGAATTATTATTATTATTAATTATATCCTGTATAGAAAAATAATTAATAACAGAATCAAATGGTCGACAAGGTCCAACCTCAGCATATGCTACATCTGCTTGAAGCCCGTGCAGCGCCAATTTTCAGTTTGGACCTTGAGTGACATGGTTAATTTATACATGGTTATACCAGTGATCATGTGACATAAAGTGTCCTCTACTTTCTATACATACAAACAAGTATAATACTAATTAACAAACAACAAATTACAAATTCCTCCAGATCTTTCATTCTGGCCACCGTGTTCGTACTAGGACCTGTGCAAACACCGGATGGTGCCTGGAGGAGGCTCAAAAACAGGGAACTGGAAAACCAGGTTGGCGAGCCTAACATCATTGGCGAGACGAAAGCGCATCGACTTCTCTGGCTCGGCCACCTCGAGAGAATGGGAGAAGATCGTGCAGTAAAGAGAGCGTACCTGGGACGTCCTAATGGGCGAAGGCCAGTCAGTCGTCCAAGATACCGCTGGAAAGATAAGGTCGATAAGGATCTGCGTGGACTCTGGGTGCATGACTGGCAGAAAGTGGCGCAAGACCGACTGAGATGGAGACTCGTATTATCGGAGGCCAAGATTCACTACGGATCGTTGCGCCAACCTAGTTAAGTTAAATTATAATTCTAATCGATACAGTGTATGTACAAAAAAACGGCCGCGTGGTCCCCGGCAGAGTAGAATAGGCCACCCTCACTCTTACCGAGGTGTCGTAAAAGGCGACTAAGGTAAAGCTGCGTGCATGATCATCAGCACCCAGAGAAGGAAAACTCTGCATTTATATCAAAACCCTCGCCAACCAGTTTGCCAAGCGTGGTGAGTATGGCAATTACCCCTCATGTGATTGAGGGAGGCCCGTGCCCCAGCAGTGGGGACTTAAATGGGCTGATGATGATGATGATGTACAAAAAACATACATCGTGAGTCACACTTCGCTCAGAGTTCGCCCGAAATGCAGACCGACCAGCCGTGTAGAGGCGTGGTCTTGTCACCATAATACTTGGTATATAATATATTGGTATTTAACCTAAACGCGTTTACGTTTGATAATTTTTATTATGCATCTAATTCAATCAAAGCACGTGTAAAAACGAACCAAAACGCAAGTCTCCAATAATAATTGGATTTGTGTACTTTGACTAAAACATGTGAAACAATCTATTAGACGTGTGAAACTCTTTACTAACACGACTCAGTGATCCAACTCAGCCAATTAGTACACTGTTCCGAATCTCTATGTTCGCTCCGAATGTATCATTAGACTCAAATGTATCTCGAGTTCGGTTGGACCGAATGATCCGAATGAGCGGATAGATCGAAAGAAAGAGAGATATATATATATATCTTTCTATCTATCCGCTCATTCAGATCATAAAGAATATCTTTATTGCACAAAAACAAAATACAAATATGATACAACAAGAACAGGCAGTACAATAAGGCGGTCTTATCGCTAGTAGAGATTTCTTCCAGACAAACTTTGGGTAAAGGAAAGAAATAACGTATTCGTAATAGGGGAAGGCATTGCAAATCAGTTTAACAAACAAAATTGAAAATGGCAGAAATATACATACTTATATATTAATAATAATGAATGATGTTCATATGGCGTAATGATGATCCGATAAGCCGAATGATCCGAATGAGCTGAATGATCCGAGTGAGCCGAATGATCCGAATGAGCGGAATGAATCACGGATCTATCTGAGAGACGATGTTCCAAATGAAGCGTTTCACTGTTCCGCATCTCTGCAACCATATGCAAATGTTCCAATCTTTTGAAAGATATTTTTTGCCAAGTCTATAATCTATTTTTACTATTTATACACAAGGTAAATCCTACAGACAGCGGCAACGCTTATAGGTTATCCGAAAACACAAAACGCTTGCGCGATGTAATCAACACCGAGCGTCATCTATTGGTATAAAATGGAACTAATGTCCCGAAACGAAGCAAAGGAGGTTACTAGATCGTGGGAGATCCACGCTTCGGTATGAATGAGCCGGTTACACCGGAGTGATACCATAGCCTCACAGAAAACCAAGATTAAGCAGGACTGTGCTGTTTTCGCTGTGGGAGTAAGGGTACCGGAGGCCCCGGGAAAAGGGGGGATTTGAAGGTTGGCATCGCTCTCCACTGGTGTCGCGGGTGTCCATAGGCGGCGGCAATCGCTTACCATCAGGTGATCCGTATGCCCGTCTGCCACCAATTACAAAAAAAAAACAATATCTTATTTTTACTGTCGGAGAGCCACGCTTCGGCCTTAAATGAGCCGGTTCCACCGGAGAGATACCACGGCCTCACAGAAAACCGGCGTGAAGCAGCACTGTGCTGTATTTCGCTGCGGGGTGTAAGGATACCGGAGGCCCCATCCAGGAAAGAGGGGTATTTATAGGTTGGCATTGCACTCCACTGGTGTCGCGGGTGTCCATGGGCGACAGCAATCGCTTACCATCAGGTGATCCGTATGCTTGTCTGCCACCTATCACATAAAAAAAAATCTTATTTTTACTGTCGGAGAGCCACGCTTGGGCCTTAAATGAGCCGGTTCCACCGGAGTGATACCACGGCCTCACAGAAAACCGGCGTGAAACAGCACTGTGTTGTATTTCGCTGCGGGGTGTAAGGATACCGGCCCCTACCAGGAAAAAGGGGGATTTAAAGGTTGGCAGTGCACCCCACTGGTGTAGCGGGTGTCCATGGGCGGCGGCAATCGCTTACCATCAGGTGATTCGTCTGCTCGTCTGCCACCTATCACAAATAAAAAAAACCGGCCAAGTGCGAGTCGGACTCGACAATGAAGGGTTCCGTAGCAGCAAGTAAGATATATGGAATTTACCACTTTGGGAGCGTCTCTTTCGCAAAGTATTGTGATTAGAAAAAAATAATGTCAAAAACCTCAACATCATTTTAAAGACCTATCCCTATGGATATCCTAAACCTATCTATATAGGTTTGATGAAAAAAACAATTTTGAGTTTCAAGTATGGAGACTGTCGAGGACTAAAACCTCGATGCGTGAAGCCTCTTTTGTTCATTTTTATGGCGCGAAGAAAACTTTATTCTTTATTTAAATATCGGCGCTCATTTGTTTTTATATGTCACTAATTTTCTCACCTTTGGACAATGAGCGTACTTTTGTAATGTTTACGCATTAAATAATTATTTTTATACAATTTTACATTGTCCATTATTTACGAATACCGCATATACGTTCCCGAATCCCGCCGGCAGAGGCCTGCCGGTACATTTTGGTCCCAGCTCGCCGGATTGGACGCAGAAATTTATACGAAGATCGCTGTGGCTTTTATGGACTTTGGCTCAAGATCCACGTCGTTTCACCAGATTTTGTGAAATTTTCATCATCGACGTGTTGTATCGACCGATTAATTACACCACTGTGACGGAGACCGCAGCCATCGCATCATATCGAAGGCCGTAAAGGATTAAAACAAGGATGCGCTGCTGACTCCTGCGGAATCTTCATCATCATATCTTCAAAGGGATTTTGGATCATTTATGGACGTAACAGAGCTGAGCATTTAATGCATTATTTAACCCAGCACTGATCAGGTATTTTTAAGTGAAATTAGTGAACTGATAAGGTTGGTCTATTGAAATATTTCTTTGTAATTAACAGTACCTTTTAGGATTAACGTTTGCATAATTTACTTATTATTATTTGTTATTTTAGTAAGATCTCAGCAAATCGTTGACTGTTTATGTAAATATTTCTTCATTGTGTATAGCTAATCATAATTTAATCCTTTTCAGTTTTGTAAATATACATTTTTATGTAAAGTATTTAGTCTTTTACAGGTTTCTGTGTTTATGCACATACCTCCTACAGTTTATACTGTTTTGATAATTACTGTAAGATCATATTAAATTGTAACATTGTATATTCCAGGTTGACTATCATAAGTCTCCCAGTATGGCAAATCAAAAGGAATTGATTAAAAAAAGGGGCAGTATCACGGGTCGTTTAACTGCATTTTCAAATTACTTAGATGCTTTGGATGTTACTTCGTTGTCGCCAGTCGACGCGAGCGAGTTGCAGTTGCGAATCGGTAAGATTGAATCTTTATATGATCTTTACGATGAGGTACAGCTACAATTAGAGTATTTGGATGAGCAGACGTCTGAGAGAACCGATTTCGAGGATAAGTACTACAAGACCTTAGCCAGGGCACAGTTGATTCTGGCATCATATAACTCAAAGGTCGAAGTAGGTAGCGAGAAGTTCTCTCAAGCTCGAACTAGTCATCATCATCAGCTCATTAAGTTACCCACGATTCAACTGCCTAAGTTCAGCGGCTCGTATCACAATTGGCTGGAGTTTCGAGATACGTTTTGTAGCCTTATTCATTCCAATGATGAAATTGATGATGTAAATAAGTTTCATTACTTGAGGGCGTCGCTGGAAGGGACTGCTGCTGTTATTATCCAATCCATAGAGCTGTCAGCTAGTAACTATGTAGGCGCATGGCAACTTCTCTGTGACCGTTTCGATAATAAACGTTTACTTCTTCAAAATCACGTATCAGCCTTGTTTAACGTTGACCCTGTTACTAAAGAATCATCTGCCGCCTTGAAGCGTCTTATAGATCAGGTAAATAAAAATCTACGCGCTTTAGAATCTCTAGGCGAGCCTGTGAAGCATTGGGACACTCTTCTCATTCACATTTTAAGTCGTAAGTTGGATTCAAAGTCATATCGTGAATGGGAAGAGCTTAAGGGCAGGCTAGACAAGGGTAATTCTATTAAACTCGATACGTTTATTACGTTTTTAAGAAACCGGGCAGATTTAATTGAAACTTTAGAGTTGTCGCGCAATCAAACTGCCGCAGTTAGTCAATCACAAGACGTTAAGAGCCCTACTAAGCTTAAAACTTTTATATCAGTCCAAGACCCAAGTTGTAGTGATACTCACAGTGTTACCAGTTCTATTAGTAAATGTTGTCCTAACTGTAGTAATGAGTCACATAAATTAGTAAACTGTCCTCGATTCCTTGCGCTATCCCCTAACGCGCGGCTTAAATCATTATACAGATATAAGATCTGTTTTAACTGCTTTGGTAGTGGCCACTATGCCAACCACTGTAAGAAGCCCGGGTGCAAGACATGTAAACGTAGACATAATACGCTTATCCATGTAACTAACTTTAAGCAAAATCAAGCGTTGAATGATAGCACTACCAGTACGGAACATCACGTTCCACTTACACCTGAGCCAGCTGCTAGCGAGCAAGACTGCGTGTCCAGCGCGCCTCTCGCGCTCTCGGCTAGAGTCGCTCATTCAGGCCAACACAGTCAAGATACGTTGCTTCCAACTGCTTTAGTCAAAGTGCGTGATATTCACTATCGTGAACATGTAGCTCGTGCTATCCTGGACAGCGGAAGTACATCAAGCCTCATGTCCGAAAAGCTTTGTACAAAGTTAGGTCTGTCTACTGATAAGGTGAATCAAAGCATACTAGGCATTAATGGTAAGACATCTTCAGTTGGTAAAATGAGCCGAGTGACTATGAAACTCATTAAGTGAAGATTTCTCGACTTCTGTAAGGTGTTATGTTTTACCATGCATTTCACACAACGTGCCTAGTTACCGGTTAGATTCATCTTGTTTTAATATACCGTCGAATATTTGTCTCGCCGATCCAAAGTTTCGCTCACCAGCTCCCATTGATATGGTAGTCGGTGCTGATCTGTTCTGGAATTTATTAAGATCAGGTAGGATAAATCTTGGTAACGGGCCAGTTTTACAAGAATCCAAGTTAGGTTGGTTAGTGTCCGGTCAAGTAAACCGCGACTGTGTACCGCCACCATCACACGCTGTCAACAGCAAATTAAGACCTACCTCTGATCCAAGGCAGACGCTTGGCCAAGTACCTTAAGTCTTTCATATCATCGTCTTCTTAAGACAAACTTAAGTAATTAGGTCATTTAGGCAGATGTATAAGACTTCATTTTAAACATGACACTAACTTTTTTACTTTTCATGTTGAGTTTGTTTATTAAATATGAATTAATTTAGTAAAATTGGCAGTTTCAGTCAAAGGGACTGTTAATATTTTAATGCCATTATATTAATTTTAGAATTTATTTGAATTAAATGTAAATATGCTTGTAAATAGTGATCGTTGTTTTAAAATAAGTCAATATTAATTACATGTAAGGCAACTTTGACTATTGATTAATTGATCACATTTCACAATGACCGTAAACTCTCGCCAATTTAATTGGTCAGGTTATATTAAGACCATTATTGATTTTCATTTATACAGTCCACTCTTATTTAACTAGTTCTTAATGTATGCGTTTTATCAAGGTTAATCTTAAACTTAAGTCTTAGACTTATATTATACGTTTAATCATAACAAATAAAAGGAAAATTTGATTTAAAATTAGGTTTTTTGAAACTCACATTTCCTCAATAGTTCATAAATATTTTTAAAATAAAGGAGTTATTCATAGTAACCGTAACTGCAGCCAATTCTGATAGTACCTTATTATTGAATATCGACAGTTAGAAGCAGCTACGTATGTAGGTTACTAATGAACTGTGCATTATGACTTCCGGTTCATGTTTATTTTAACTTGTTTTCATATGAAATAAAACTTATGTCAGTTTATAATAATTTTACCTCATACGTATCGTCATATAATTATTTAGTCTTCTGCTAGGTGCAACTATGACCCTCTCGCTGAGGAACGGCTAATGAAGAAGTCGTCATAATGTTAATGTTTATTTTAGTTTTATGTTACTTCGCTACTTTTGAACGCCTTCTGTGAGACATTTGGTAAGTCATGTTTATATGATTTTAGTTTGGTTTCTTATTATTTGTTTTATTGTGCTGGGCTTATGTATTAGGTAGGTAATTATGTGAAGCTCTTGTGCGTTACCACCTCCACACAATGGACAAAGTTTATACCTTATAAGAAGGTGGAAGTGAACAGAACTAAATCATCCAAGCTGCGTACTCTGGTACTTTTGAAGATAAATTTCACATTACTTTATCCTCACATGGATCATCAAGAAGAGCTGATATCATGCTGAATACTATGGTACGGAGAATCTACTTATACGAAGGTAGATCTCCTCATGAAGATTTGGTTGAAAGACGAGCTTTCAACGCCCGGGGGTATGTCGAGGACTAAAACCTCGATGCGTGAAGCCTCTTTTGTTCATTTTTATGGCGCGAAGAAAACTTTATTCTTTATTTAAATATCGGCGCTCATTTGTTTTTATATGTCACTAATTTTCTCACCTTTGGACAATGAGCGTACTTTTGTAATGTTTACGCATTAAATAATTATTTTTATACAATTTTACATTGTCCATTATTTACGAATACCGCATATACGTTCCCGAATCCCGCCGGCAGAGGCCTGCCGGTACAGAGACCCCCCCCAATTTTCTTATTTTTTCCAATTTTTGTGTAAAAATTGTAATGCGGTTAACAAAATACATCTATTCACCAAGTTTCAACAGTAAAGTTCCTATAGTTTCGGAGAAAAGTGGCTGTGACATACGGACGGACGGACGGATGGACAGACATGACGAATCTACAAGGGTTCCGTTTTTTGCCATTTGAACCCTAAAAAGCAAGATATATCGCACACTTATTACAATATAGGCTGTTAGTAGCTTTGGCCAAACAGACCCTATTATTTGATTGTCCCCAACAAACTTTAACTGGGTCACTGTCGAGTCATGTTTAATATTTAATGCGGTAATGGATATTACAATGACAAACAAAAAATCCGTTTTCTTTGTTACTTAATTGATTACTTCTTCATTTAATTGAATGGCATTTCATATGGAAACGGAAAGATAAGTAGCTAGCGAGTCATTGTAATCATAGTACCTAAGCGAAAGTTTGTTCAGTCGCTATCAACGTAGATAACGGTATTTATGTTGACAGGTAGGGCACACTAGCGATGCCAATCGATTTTAATTGTTAGCTACTAAACCGGATCTATTTTAAACAATTACGGGGTTTCCACCTCTCGGCAAACACTTATACTATTTATTAAAAAACCATCCACAAATGCGGACCCAACATTTGTACGCGAAAAATTGATTCACGCTAAAAGTGGCCGCTTTTGGCGGTAATCAATTTTTCTCGTACAAAACCGGACCCTACATTTGTGCATGGTTAATTGATAAATAGTATAAGTTTTTGCCAAGATGTTGTGACCCCGAAATTGTTTAAAATAGATCCGCTTAAGTAGCTAACAATAAAACGCCGTGTGGTCCCCGGCAGAGTAGAATAGGCCATCCTCACTCTTACCGAGGTGTCGTAAAAGGCGACTAAGGTAAAGCTGCTGGAATGAGCATCAGCACCCAGAGAAGGAAAACTCTGCATTTATATCAAAACCCTCGCCAACCCGTCTGCCAAGCGTGGTGAGTATGGCAATTACCCCTCATGTGATAGAGGGAGGCCCGTGCCCCAGCAGTGGGAACTTAAATGGGCTGACGATGATGATGACGATGAATTAAAAACGAATGGTGTTGCTAGTTAGGGCTACCCGTCACCTTAATTGGTTTGATCTTCTTTTCGAATTTAAGGGAGTTGCCACACTGGCGGATTGCGAGCGCTCTTAAAGCGGACGCGCAACGGATTCGCGTTTTTCTGCGTGGCCGCCACAAAAAAGCAATGGCGACTTATCTCCGCGGCGAATTCGTTGCGCATCCGCGGCGTGAACGCTGCGCAGCCGCGACGTTTTTTTTTTATATAATAAGTAGGCAGACGAACAGACGGATCACCTGATGGTAAGCAGTTGCATTCACAAGTGCGCTGCCAACCTTTAAACCCCCCGTATCCCCCGGATTGTGCCTCCGGTACCCTCTCTCATGCAGCGAAACAGCACAGTGCTGCTTCACGCCGGTTTTCTGTGAGGCCGTGGTATCACTCTGGTCGAGCCGGCCCATTTATGCCAAGGCTTGGCTCTCCCACGGTAAAACGTGTTCGCTGCGTCGTCGCTCCGCTTTGAAAACGCTCGCTATCCGCCAATGTGGTAACTCCCTAAGTGACTTAGTAGGTATGTGTTAATTAACAATTCAGTGTTAGTAGCAGTTGACTTAAGTAAACAGCTCACGTTTCAGTAAAGATAATTTATCATTTTTGAGATACTTGCAAATAAGTGAATGTCTCAAACCTCAGACGTGTTTATATCATATTAAAAATCTATATAATATCTAGTCAGTTAATATTAATAGTTTTATTTGAAGTGATATTAATGAAGTAATATTTCATAAATATACTAGTCTACAGTATAATCTAGTTTAGTCGAGTGATATGGACAATAGTTTTCCCATGGAGATAAATTTTCAACAAGATGATTCAGGGAGTGAAAATAAAGGTATAGTTTACAGTAACCTTAAATTTTATTAATACAAGTAGTTTATGTAACTGTCACATAAAGGTGGTTAAAACCTCTCGCGAAATTTGAGAAAAAAAAGACGAGTGAAATCTTGGCGAGTGTTAATTAGTGTCCGACCGAATGAGCGAATGAATCCCATCAGAGCCAATGTCGTGATTCGCTTGTTTGTTTGCTGTTGTTGTGGTGGCGAGTTTTCGAGTGATTTATTTTGAATTTGGTAAGTTTTATCTCGTTTTATGTCGTAATAACATAAGAGCGGGTAGTAAAAACGAAAAAAAAAAAATATGCCTGATTAAAGTATAATCACGTTTAATCTAACTTATATTTTTTTTTAGTTCGCTTTACTCTTTTGCAAATGCTATACGTAAACAAACATTAGTTAGGTAGTTTTTAATGACTATAGTGCATTTTCATGCTGATAATATTATGGATTTAGAGTTCAAAATAAATTTTAGTATTTATTACCAAGGTATCTAAGTGGAAAGTGGGATCCCTTTAGTTGGCATAGTGCGTTTTGTCCTAAAATGGATTAGTATAATATTAATTTGACCGAATTTGGTTTTAGCATAACATGTACTGTGGCATAATTAATGCCACAGTACATGTGGCATCATTATTTTATGCTAAAAACTGTTGTGCTTATTAGTATTATGCGAAATTATCATTAGTAGGTAGTAATTACATTATGCTAACTTATTTTATGCTAAAATGTTTTATCCTTCTTGACAGTGAACCGTGGAAAGTACAGTAAATACTAACTTACGTACGTACTACTAATTTTGTTTTGTGAAATTATAAGTGAAATTAAGAAATCTGGACTATAAATCCTTCATTTTCTTTTTTAATACATAATTTGATACCTTTTCTTTTTCGTGTAAGGAAGTTTCGGTTTCGGTCGTAAAATCAGTTTCGGTCGGACACTAGTTTTGATAGCATTTGCGATGAGCAGTCTCATACACTACTTTATTTACATTGACGACCCGTTTGGAACAGTGGTAGTGAACGCTGACTCTGATACAAGGGTTGCGGGTTCGATCCCCGCATAGTACAAACATTTGTGTGCATAAACATGTCTATTTGTATTGGTCTGGCTGTTTTCTATGTATTATATGTATATATTTGTAATCCCACTGTTGATTCTGATATCCGTAACACAGGTGCTTGAGCTACTTATCTCAGAGTCAGAGCAATGTATGTGATTTTGTGAAATATTTACATTTTAATCTTCAAAGTAAGAAATCATAGAGTTTTATACTTAGAATATATAATGTACTTAAAAAATGATAATTTGTTTAAAAAAATTGTGATCCATGCACATTTTTTTGTTAATTTTCTTGGCAAAACACTATTTGTATCTCTTGATATTTTTTGCTAAAATATCTAGTGGAGTCAAATCCTGAAAATTGCTTTTCTCACTCTCAATCTCTAAAAGAAATAGATAAATACTATACATATAAATAAATTACAAATCAAAATGATGCGAAACTGACCAATCGTCTGTGGTGACAGATATCTAACTATACACCTATTATTTTTTCATCGTTTACATTCCGAAAACCTCATAATAGGTTTTGTGAATAAAGTCCACTTAGCATGTTAGATCAACAATATAAGCAAATGACTGCCTCGGTGGCGCAGTTGTTAGTGGATCGCACTTTAAAGTGACGGCTGCGCAAGAGGTCCCAAAAATGTGTACCTAATTTTTCAGTAAGAAATTCTTAGAGGCAGCCCGGGTCTGGAAGTTGGCGGTCTTATACCCCCGTGCCTCGGAAAGCACGTTAAGCTGTTGATCCTGCGCCCTATCGCTCTCAGTTCGTGTCACAGTAGTGTCCCATCGGAATATGAAGGTAAGGGAATAGAGAATGCTCTTGTGTTTGCGCACACACTTGGGCACTATAATATATCCTGCGTACGTGGCTGGCCGTTCAGATTGGCCGCCGTAGCCGCAATCAGTTGGAGGATTATAACCAAAATAAAAAGCTGTTCCGTACATTATTGCTGAGTGGATATTTTTGTATAGAACAGCTGTTTTTTTCGCTAAAATTGTTGATCTAAAATAATCATTAAATGGACTTTTATCACAATACCTTTTTCGGGTATGAATATCTAACTTGTTTGGCAGTACGAATGATAATAACATGTCCTAATATTATCATTTAAGATATATAGCATTGCATTAAGTTCGAAAAAAGATCATTAAAGTAAAGTAAAGTAAAGTAATAATTTATTTGGCAAAATAAAGATACAAGCTTAACATGCAAAATAAAAGGATCGGATAAATACAATACAGTACAAGATATGAAACTTATAACTCATTACTGCCAAATAGGCTCGGTCGGCCACGGCGCTGATTTTTACCCACCCACCAAACTGACAATATCAGAAGTAAGCAGACCCGCAACTCAATTAGTAGCATATAATAGTGTCATTATGCAACATCATCCGCCTGCGCTCTTCCCAGTTTATCTGGAGTCGGCGCAGTATGTCTTTCTTTTCCATACGATCAGTGTCCAAGACTTTAATTTGTAATGTGTTAATTTTTTTATCCAGAAAGTCCAGAAAAGCAGAAAAATGATAAAGACGTGATGGAAATCCTAGAAGATGGGCTCCTCATCTGTGGCTTTGGGAAATTCCACCTGCGGTTGATGTTTGCGTCCTTTACATCGTCTTTTGCTATTATTGTGCTCACCACTACAACAGCATTCGTAATCCCTATTGCTGAATGTGATCTAAATATGACAATAATGCAGAAGGGACTTCTTGCTTCTATGTCGTATTTTTGGTAAGAGTGTTCAATATATGCATACTTGAATGGAGACTAAGAGATGGAAAGAGAAGTATTGGCGGGCAAACTGTCAGATGGTCCGACGACATCAAGGCCCAAGCTGGAGCTATGTGGTCCAGGAAAAACGACGACAGAAGAAAGTGGAGAGAAATTGAAGATGTATAATATTCATTGCAGTGGTCAAACACATTCTGCTGAAGAAGAGGAAGGCGCATATCCTTCCTACATCAGGGATATAGGCCTATATAGGCACCGTATTCGTATAAACTTGTGGCAAAGTGTGCACATTAGTTTTTAAATGTAGATCAACCAGAGTCTGAGTTCTTATTCGTTTGTTTTAAAATTGCGAATATTTGACCTTCCACGATTCTTATATCGTTATTACCAGCTACCTAATCCTGTGTAACCTCTAAAACTACCCTGACCCTTAATGGAAGTGGACACATGTTTTTTTTATTGGTTTAATTACATACCACAGATTCTAGGTCCATGCCTTTTTTTGCTAGTTACATAGTTTGTTTGCTGATTTAAAATTATAGCTTATGTTGCTCCACGCATAGAAATTAATTATTTTTTTATGAAATAGGGCAGATGACCAAACGGATTACGTGTAACGATATACCATCACTAGTCTAAAGCTTAAGTGCTAGTCTTGTATGTTTGAAGAGAGGTGTAAACGGCCTCCCTCTTTGTATATATTTTATATATTATAAGTTTGTAGTTCGGTAATAGTACTAACTATGTGCTTCATCGTCAGCCCATTTAAGTCCCCACTGCTGGGGCACGGACCTCCCTCAATCACATGAGGGGTAATTGCCCATAC
>CM032486.1:5557178-5592497 GCA_019059595.1 Marasmia exigua | reverse complement strand
ATATTATAGAAGTTTCGTATAGAAGCGGACTTTCAATCTAGATTAACCTCCAAGGTTCTCCTAACTCACATGAGTAAAACAATTGCTATTATGCTATCACTGTCGTAACTACGGCGGAAATAAGGACAAAAAATACACAATATGCACTAATATGCGTAGTGGCGCATAACAAGAAACTATGAAATACTTTATTGTGTTCATAAAGATTGGGAAACACTAAGAGATAGATAGCAAGTGGTAGCAGCAGATTTGTGTTTTTTTTATGTGCTAGGTGGCAGACGAGCAGACGGATCAACTGATGGTAAGCAATTGCCGCCGCCCATGGACACACGCGACACCAGTGGAGTCACAAGTGCGCTGCCAACCTAACCTAACCCCCCTTTCCCTCGGATTGGGCTTCAGGTACCCTCACTTACGCAGCGAAACACAGCACAGTGTTGCTTCACGCTGGTTTTCTGTAAGTCCTTGGTATAACTCAGGTCGAGCCGGCAAATTCATGCCGAAGCGAGGCTTTCCTACGCCCGGTTAAGATTTCCAACATCTGTCCTACATCAGTATTCCGCAAAGTGTTCGTCCGCGGAACCGGCAGCTGATGTGATTTTTTTTTAAATATGGCTCTACCCGAATATATCTTTTTTTTTTTCTTTTTTTTTGTTTTCCCGGGAGAAATGCATTACGCAGACCCTGCCGCCGGGGGGCGACTGTGGGACTCACCCTCCGGGCCGCTTCTTCTAACAAGAAGCGACCTGAGGGCATACCCACTAAAACTCCCGGGGCTCAACCACCCGTGGGTATAGAATGGGGTCACGGGAACTGCGCGAGGCTATTCCCCGCAAACCCGAATATATCTTGGTTATGTCAAGTAACTTATTGATATAAGTGTGGAGTCAACAGTCGAAGTCAGTCAAAGTCATAGTCACTCAATAAAACGCCGGTGTTTTACGTTTTACCGACCTACGGATTCTGCCGATAACACTAAACATAATCGCGGGTTTTAAGACTATAAAACTACTAGAAACGAATTTTAAACCTTTGAATTGCTTCAGCCCACGCAGTTTACTTTTTTTTTTATAAATAATTATGATTATCACCTATATCAAAAACAACTTACCTACCTACACAATGACAATATTCATATAAAATTAGCGCTTGGTGTATCACTATCCTGAACCAATGGGGAGTTCAGAAAAACGAAATAGGAAATCGGCACGGATGTGGGCTGTCACATCTGTCATCGTGATGATGTAATTACGAGGAAATTGGTGAAGTTGGCAAATACAATCAATAATTGTCATAGTGTAATTGTCGTAACTCAGTTCTGTGGAACGGTTTGGCTGCAGGAGTATTTCCGGACGGCTACGACTTAGGGACCTTCAAGAGAAGAGCGTACTCTTTTTTTAAAAAAAGGCCGGCAACACATTAGCGATCTCTCTGATTTCGCAGATGTTCATGGGCGGCGATGATTACTTTCCATCAGGTGACTCGCTTGCTCGTTTGTCCGCCTCTAGCATAAAGTTGCGGGTAGGAAGAAAGGAAAAGCTTAGCTCAGTGGTTAACAATGGAGGTCCTAGGTTAGAATACGAGCTATAAAGCACCAAATTATTATAACTTACTTACTTAATCTCATGGCCGAACGACCCGTAGCTAAGGTTGCCAGATAGTAACTTATCAAATCCGGGACAGTTCTAGAAAAGCAATGTCATAAGTTTTTTCAAAGGATTAATTCATAAGAAAAATGCCATTTATTTTCAAATACAAACATTTATTAGATGGATGTAGGTATGTAATTAGAAGATTATTACAGCCAGTTATAATTCTAAGATGAATTTTTTATAGTATGTAAATAAATTTGTATTTGAAGCGCTGTGGTAGTAAATCACACGTTAAACTATGATAGATTGAGCAAATTTAAATTTTCGTGGACAATGAAAACTAAATAACAAATTAAATAGTAATAAACTGAAGAAAAAAGCAGTAATAATAAGATACTACCATAAAAAATTTAAACATGAAAGAGTCAGACAGTTTTTGTTAAAAATAATAAGTTTTCAGAATCCGGGACAATAAGCGCTAATTACTGGACACGGGACAAGAGGCAAGATTCCGGGACAATCCTGGATTTCCCGGCGGTCTGGCAAGCCTACCCGTAGCAGATCTTGGCCTCCGACAGAACAAGTCGCCATTCCTCTCTGTTTTGGGCCACGGCAGACCAATCGTTCAAATTGTTATAACTAGCACTAAATAATGACAAGCACTAAATCTTACCACTTCATGACATACGGAGCCGAAACGTGGACACTTACGGTACGGCTGGTCCACAAGTTAAAGGTCGCTCAGCGGGCTATGGAACGAGCAATGCTCGGCGTCTCTCTCCGAGATCGAATCCGAAATGAGGTGATCCGGCAGAGAACCAAAGTTATCGACATTGCTCACCGGATTAGCAAGCTTAAGTGGCAGTGGGCTGGCCATATTAGCCGCAGAACCGACAACCGATGGGGTAAACGGGTTCTGGAGTGGAGACCGCGTCTTGGAAAACGTAATGTAGGGCGCCCTCTGGCTAGGTGGGGGGACAATCTGCGCAGGATAGCTGGCAAGAGCTGGATGCGAGAAGCCATGGATAGATCACAGTGGCGAACAATTGGAGAGGCCTACGTCCAGCAGAGGACTGCGATAGGCTGATGATGATGATGATGATGACTAAATCTTATACCTAGCACTTAGAGTACCACTAACACAACAATGCCCCCCTCTAATGAAGAAGATTGGCGAGGCAGACCCCACACATATTTTTATGAAACATTTTAGTACTCAAGAATCTAATTAAGTAGCACTATAAATATTTTATAAGCATATTATATTATATTATATTGCGGCGGGACATAGCTTCCCTCAGCATTCTATACCACATCTATCATGGGGAGTGCTCTGAGGAACTGTTTGATCTACTTACTCCCTGCAGCCGAATTCTTACATCGAACCACTCGCAAGCGATTGTCATTCCATCCTCATCATCTCGATGGATGGCGGTCTAATACTGTGCGTTTCTCCCAGAACTTTAACACGTACCTCAGTTCTGTGGAACGGTTTGACTGCGGGAGTATTTCCGACCGGCTACGACTTAGGACCTTCAAGAGAAGAGCGTACTCTTTTTTAAAAAGACCGGCAACACATTAGCGATCTCTCTGATTTCGCGGATGTGCATGGGCGGCGTTGATTATTTTCTATCAGGTGACTTGCTTGCTCGTTTGTCCGCCTCTAGTATAAAAAAAAAAAAATAGTTAGTATAGCCCAAAGGATTGCATGCTTCAAGTGGCAATGGGCAGGGCACATGGCGAGGAGGACAGACGGCCGTTGGGGCGGAAAGGTCTTCGAGTGGAGGCCACGTACAGGAAGTCGCAGTAGTGGCAGGCCCCTCACAAGGTGGACCGACGATCTGTTGAAGATCGCGGGAATCCATTGGATGCGGGCGGCACAGGACCGATCAGCGTGGAGAACATTGGGGGAGGCCTATGTCCAGCAGTGGACGTCTATTGGCTGAAATGATAATGATGATCCTCCAACCGATGACGGCTACGGCGGCTAATCTCAACGACCAGGCACGTACGCAGGATATATTATAGTGCTCAAGTGTGTGCGCAAACACAAGTGCACTCTATTCCCTTACCCTCCTATTCCAATGGGACACTACTGTGACACGACCGGAGAGGGATCGGGCGCCGGACCAACGGCTTAACGTGTTTTCCGAGGGTACAAGACCGCCCACTTCCAGACTCCGGGTTGACACTAAGAAGTTCTTACCGAAAACTTAGGTACAATTTTTAGATGGAACCCGGGACCTCTTGCGCAGCCGTCGCTTGAAAGTGCAACCCACTAACCACTACGCCACCGAGGAAGTCAAAGCAGCGGCTGAATCTTTATTTATTTATTTATTTTATGCATTTTATTTATTTATTTATTATTCAGACACCTCACAAGCTAACAGAAATTAATCCAAAACGCAGTATAAGGTTAGGATACATTATTACATTACATTCATGTTCATTGGTCACTCACGGATCATCATCATCATCATCATCATCAGCCCATTTAAGTCCCCACTGCTGGGGCACGGGCCTCCCTCAATCACATGAGGGGTAATTGTCATACTCACCACGCTTGGCAGAGGGTTGGCGCGGGTTTTGATATAAATGCAGAGTTTTCCTTCTCTGGGTGCTGATGATCATGCCAGCAGCTTTACCTTAGTCGCCTTTTACGACACCTTGGTAAGAGTGAGGGTGGCCTATTCTACTCTGCCGGGGACCACACGGCCACACTCACGGATATTTTACAATAAAAAAGCAGAAGAATACAATCCTTGTCAAATTAATAATTAATTACAACTAAAAAAAAAAAGAAATAAAAATAAGCGCGACAGATAATATCAACATAAATAATAATTTAGTATACTTCATTCAGATAAGTCACCACAATCACCTCCCTTGATCCGCAGTGCTCAATATAAAACCTATAAAATTTATGACTACCCTAGACAACCTTCGGTAGACTAGTGTAGTTCCTGAGTGAGAACCTAGTTCAATAGGCTCGTTTCCAAGATCGGGGATTAGTAGATTTTTTTAGTAAATAGCTCTAAGGTATTTTTTTTTGTACCAACAAACATCTGTTTACGATAATCATCATCATCATCATCAGCCCATTTAAGTCCCCACTGCTGGGGCACGGGCCTCCCTCAATCACATGAGGGGTAATTGCCAAACCTAGCCGAGAATATGAGTAAACCGAATAGATAAGTTGAGTCGATCGTTGAATGGCCGTCCGTAAACGGTATTTTATTAATATAAAAGACTGATCTGCGAGAACTTCAGGTCAAAGGCTGGAAAGAAGTAATGCAGGATTGACCAAAGTGGCGCTCTCTTGCTTTGAAGGCCAAGATTCGGTTCGGGTCGTTGAGATGCGGGCGGAGTAAGTAAAAAAAGATATATATATTTAAAATCTTTAGTTATCAATCACTCAATATTTTAATCGAACTAGTGATACTAGTAAATAAAATGAACTATTGAACTAGACGAGTGATATAGTTCTTTATGTTCAAAATATTTCACTCACTCACTCCTTTTTTACTCCTTCTACTTCAGTGAACTGCTAACTCAAGTCCTACCTACAGCTTATCAGTTAAAGAGCGCGTCAGAAATGATTCTTGGGACCTTAAATTATGTGCTCAAAATGACAAATGGAAATACCAGCCCTTGGAAAGGAAAAGGACCTTGTCGCAAAGAGTTAAAGCCCTTTTTGGATTGGCGAGGGAAGATATCGGGTATTGGTTAGATCGATGGTACAAGAGGATTTTTGCGCTCGGGTAATTTGCGAAGTTAAATAGGTCAGGAATTTTGAGAATTGTTTCAAGAATATATACTTTTAAATGTTAAGTGTTAAGAGCACATACCGTCCTATTATAACATTTGCGGAGCAATTATAGAAGTTTACATTACTCTCATTATAAGACTCGAAAAAAAAACTCACGGACCCAGAGTCTGTGGATTGTAACATTCATTCAATTAAAAAAAATGTTAAGTGTTTCTTATGTACATATTTTATTGTATCTCTGTATACCTAGCTTTTAAGTTTTGTATGTTGTGCAATAGAAGAAGTACTAGAATTTCTAAATTTTACTTAGAATAGTTATTTACAGATGTCACCTGTACGGTCAGCATCAAAAGTGCTTAACAATTTAGTACCATGTCAAAGTAACCGATTCGGCTATTATAGTCAGTTGCCAAGGGGTTCGTAAAATGTTTACTGCGATGGTACTAAAGTGTTCAGCTAATTTGATGCTGACCTACCTTATTTTTGAGTTTCCGAATATTTCGGCTTTGTTGCAGCGGTCCCGGAGTAGACTGAAGTTTTTGGCGGTAAGATGTTACTAAACTTAAAACCAAAAAACCGCCAAAACTTCATAGTTCCAAAACTATACTAATGTTAGTGACCGTGAAAGTTTAAACCAATATAAGTATGTTTTACTTTTTATATCGTATTTATAATAAACTTATTAATAATATGTTTATTTAAATATTATTACACATGTAAGTATGTATATATTGTAATTATTTTATTACAATGTTTTAGGTAAATGTCTTTTCCCTTGCGTTACTATACAAGTTCTCTTTTCGCACCACTGCCCTTTCTGCATGACCCAAAGGTTGACTGGTAGAAAATGCCTCTTGGCATTAAGTTCGCCTATTGTATCAAAATTTGTGCAAGTAAAGTTTTAAAGAAATAAAATAAATAAGGGTTTGGTCGTGATTTTCTGGTAAGGACGTATTCACGGTGAATTTTCATCGTCTTTAAGGATGCTTGTCGGAACCACTTTTTATACAAATTTGGTGTTGCTTTGTGTAGTAAAGTGCCGAAAAAAATTGAATTGGTTCTTAACACTGCTATTGTGTGTCGAGTGAGTTGTTACGTGGATAATTTGCTTGGACTTAATAGATTCATAATTTCAAAATACGCATGTTGGTTTCGATAAAAATTCTCTTTCTTTAGGTCGATAAAACTCGTAATGCCGGGTGTTTAACTGTGTAATTTTGGCTGACTTCAACAGGACTTCCCAGGCGAAGTAAGTCGCCTATGAGGCTTAAGACTCTCCTTAAGGAGCTACATCGGTGACACTAGCGCCGCCAGTAGATTTAAATTGATTTTCATTAAAATGAAAATGTTGGCAAACTCTGGAATGAGCTTCTAGCCGCGATGTTCCCTGATCGCTACGACATGTCCTTTTTAAACGAGGTTTGAAAAGAGTTCTTCTTTCACGGTAGGCAGCGGCATGACTGTGCTCCGGCATTGTTGATGTCTATGAGCGGGGGTTACTATTTACCATCAGATGGGCCGCATGCTCGTCTGCCTATTATTCATCATCATCATTATCATTTCAGCCGATAAACGTCCACTGCTGGACATAGGCCTCCCCCAATATTCTCCACACAGATCGGTCCTGTGCCGCCCACATCCAATGGATTCCCGCGATCTTCACCAGATCATCGGTCCACCTTGTGGGGGGCCTGCCACGGCTGCGACTTCCTGTACGTGGCCTCCATTCGAGGACCTTTCTGCCCCAACGGCAGTCTGTTCTCCTGGCTATGTGCCCTGCCCATTGCCACTTGAGGCATGCAATTGAGGCATGCAATCCTTTGGGTTATGTCTATGACCTTAGTTCTCCTACGGATCTAATCATTTCTGATACAATCACGCAGGGAGACTCCGAGTATAGCCCTCTCCATTGCTCTCTGGGTGACTTTGAGCCTCCTTAATCGGCACATTGTAAGCGGCCACGTTTCGGTTCCGTATGTCATCACGGGCAACACACACGCATTGAATGGGCCGAAAATATGCTGCGTAGCTTCCCGAACGCTGTCCAGCCGAGCCTATTATTTGCAATTAAAAAAAACTCGCTCCATCGTAGCTTTCCTCTCAACTGTAGAGTTCTGTGTGAAGCCAAAAGCAAACACATCTTCAATAAAAACGCTAAGATGATGATGCCGAGAGTTGTGAAAATTGGTATTAACGAAGTAAGGGCGGGCCACTGGTTTATATATATATGGCTGGTTGAGCTCTTCGTTATCAGATAGGTTGTGCAGGATGGCAATATTGAAATTAGAATCCATATATCACAAAGCGAAGTCAATTCGGAAGTTTCAGGCGTCTATTGAACAAACTATCAACATGTAACGCGAAAGAACACAAAGGAAACGCGGCAGGTTCGGCATAGCGATGATTATTCTACATTCGTCTGCATTTGTTCACTGCGCGATCCCACAGTCCGTTCTGGTAACACCACCACAATCCCATCACAAAATCAAAGCAAACACCAACATTAACTAAGAAAACACACACCGAAATCCCTCTAGCGATTTCCGCGTGTCCCCAGTCAAACGTCAAACTGACAGCTCGATAAAATGAGCAGTTTTCCAGTAGGTATTTATTAATTTTGGCGTTACTCGCTAGATGGTGTAAGCAGTCTCTATCTATTTCAGGTGTGGGAAGATATAATCCTGTGCTCCCTAATTTATGGGAAAATATTAGTGTGCTAAGTTTTTTACGTTTACCTAATATTTCAAAGTAACCATATTATGGTTGGTTACATGGAAAATAACACTTTATACCCACTTTAAGTAGACCTCTTTAAGTTGTAAAAAAATGTCTGCCATGGCGTTTGGAGATGTTTTTGATTGCTGCCCGTTTGAATATAAGCAGTTTTTCTTTAAATATTTCTATCGAATTATAGTTTTTACAAGGAGATCATTATTGTTGTTGATTATTTAAATTAAAAAATATATTTTTAAATAAAACCTCTTTCGTTCATTCATGGGTAAATGAAAATGAAATATGGAAACACTTTAAACGCCGTGACCAATCGCTGTAATTTTATACAGATACGGGTAGCGCCATCTGTTATCACTTTAGAGAAACCAACTGACTAATTGATTGGAAAACTCCTCATTTAAATAAACGGCATTGGAATAACCTAAAAGTATCAATCATCGCTATCCCGACTCTGACCAAGGAAGTTCCTTGACGTTTCCAAACATGATAGAGGGCGCCACTGTGATCACGCTCCGACATATATAACATCTACATTACATTATTTTACAAAGGTGATTGTTCAGTATCATTTTATGCAAAGCAAAACATTCTTAACGCGTAAAATACTTAAGAATACATCAAACACCAAGGTATTTGATGTAAGCAAAGTGTTTTCAGAGATAACATCGTTACCGAAAGAGACTGGTACAGTCAGAGCCATAAATATCTTATTATCTTATTATCCCACTTTAAGTAGACCTCTTTAAGTTGTAAAAAAATGTCTGCCATGGCGTTTGGAGATGTTTTTGATTGCTGCCCGTTTGAATATAAGCAGTTTTTCTTTAAATATTTCTATCGAATTATAGTTTTTACAAGGAGATCATTATTGTTGTTGATTATTTAAATTAAAAAATATATTTTTAAATAAAACCTCTTTCGTTCATTCATGGGTAAATGAAAATGAAATATGGAAACACTTTAAACGCCGTGACCAATCGCTGTAATTTTATACAGATACGGGTAGCGCCATCTGTTATCACTTTAGAGAAACCAACTGACTAATTTGATTGGAAAACTCCTCATTTAAATAAACGGCATTGGAATAACCTAAAAGTATCAATCATCGCTATCCCGACTCTGACCAAGGAAGTTCCTTGACGTTTCCAAACATGATAGAGGGCGCCACTGTGATCACGCTCCGACATATATAACATCTACATTAGATTATTTTACAAAGGTGATTGTTCAGTATCATTTTATGCAAAGCAAAACATTCTTAATAATTTATCTACTCCTCATTTAAATAAACGGCATTGGAATAACCTAAAAGTATCAATCATCGCTATCCCGACTCTGACCAAGGAAGTTCCTTGACGTTTCCAAACATGATAGAGGGCGCCACTGTGATCACGCTCCGACATATATAACATCTACATTAGATTATTTTACAAAGGTGATTGTTCAGTATCATTTTATGCAAAGCAAAACATTCTTAACGCGTAAAAAAGTAATCCAAACATTACGGTATTTTATTACCAATAATGGACAGTAATTCTGAAACATAATCAACATACTTATTAAGATGATGGGTAGGGCACACTAGCGACGCCAATCGATTTTAATTTTTACGTACTAAACCGGGTCTATTTTAAACACTAAAAATATTTTTTTTAAATTTTTTACTGCAATTTATTTAATAACCAAGCATAAAGGATTGCATGCCTCAAGTGACAATGGGCAGGGCACATAGCGAGGAGAACAGACGGCCGTTGGGGCGGAAAGGTCCTCGAGTGGAGGCCACGTACAGGAAGTCGCAGCCGTGGCTGGCCTCCTTCAAGATGAACAGACGATCTGGTGAAGATCGCGGGAATCCATTGGATGCGGGAGGCACAGGACCGATCTGTGTGGATAACATTGGGGGAGGCCTATGTCCAGCAGTCGACGTCTATTGGCTGAAATGATGATGATGATGATAAATGTTGGGTCCAAAATGAGAATGCAAACACATAGACACTGTAATCAAAGGACATATGGTGTCCTGCGTCGATGGCTTTTTTATGGTAGAGGCTGACAAACGAGCAAGCGAGTCATCCGATGGACAGCAATCAGCGCCGCCTATGAACATCCGCGAAATCAGAGAGATCGCTAATGTGTTGTCGGCCCTTTTTAAAAAAGAGTAAGTACGCTCTTCTCTTGAAGGTCTTTAAGTCGTAACCGTCGGGTAATACTCCTGCAGCCAAACCGTTCCACAGAACTGAGGTACGAAGCTAATCGCTGAGATTGACCGCCATAACCCAAATTTATTTATTTATTTATTATTCAGACACCTTACAAGCTAACAGAAATTAATCCAAAACGCAGTATAAGGTTAGGATACATTATTACATTGCATTCATGTTCATTAGTCACTCACGGATAATTTACAAAAAAAAAGCAGAAGAATACAATCCTTGTCAAAATAATTACAACTAAAAAAAAATAAAAAAAAATAAGCGCGACAGATAATATCAATATAAATAGCCCAAATTGTCAGTATCTGAGTCAAAAGAAGCAAATTAAAATACACAATAAATAAAATAGAATTAATTTAGATTTTTTTTTAATATTGATATTTTTTTCAAATATCGGTTTGGAGGACATTCAACATTATATAAGAATCATTAATTGATTGTATCGTTTTTAAAACTAGTATGTCATGTGAAAGATGTGTGATGAGTGAGTTATCACGGCGAAGGAGGATACTTTTGCCACCAACTGTACCCACCCCGTGTGAAGGGGGACGCGGGATTTGCAAAGGAATTTGCATTTGAATCCTTATGGTGTGGGCTTGTTTTGTTTTTTGGTGTTTTTAAGGGACAATGGGACCGAAGCTATGGGCTTTAAACAAAGAGGGCATTTAGAAGTGAACCGTCGCTATAATGTGCTTATCTTTCTTTGTCGTTGGTTTATATTTGTTGTGCTTTGCTAGGTTTTAGGCAAATTTCGGATACATTTTTGATGACTCATTACATTAATTAGGGCGACGTATACACGAATCTAGCGCCGCCAATAGTGGTGTTAATAAATTAATTGTGGGGATTATCAAATATTATGAATCCATTAAGAAAAATGTTTACCTACTAAGATTTTTTTCAGATGTACTTATAATTCTTATTATGGCCTAAAGTAAACACTTTTAGCAATTAAAAAAATATGGTTACTTGGGGTCAGAAGTTATGTCATAATTTTGTCTCAAAAAAAATTTAATACTTTCTTTTATGGATTCACAATTGTACTTTTAAAAAAAACTCATAATTGCCACAGTGAATACATATTTATTGGCGGAGCTAGTTTCGTCAAGGCGTTACCCTATGATCGGTCAACTAAGGCCGTTACATACGAGTAGGTACCTCCCATTAAGAAGGAGCTTATTTTTATTCACTGAGCTACAATCCATACATTTCTATTTAGACTAAAATTCATATAACGTAACGGGGCTAAAAGCTATTTTACTTTTTATAATATGGCTCTACCCGAAGATAATTCGCCAATGTCAAGTAACTTATTGACAATAAGTAGGTAGTTAACAGTCGAAGTCAATCAAAGACACAGTCACTCAATAAAACATCGGTGTTTTACGTTTTATCGACCTACGGATTCAGATTATATAACTCTAAAAGCAATCGCGGGTTTTAAGACTCTATTTGGTCCAAGCAATTTGTCACGAGACAACTCACTCGATACACAATAGAAGTGTTTAAAACGATACAATCCAACGATTCTTATTTTTAGGAACACTTTGCGGCACTTCACTGCACAAATAAACACCAAATTTGTACACTAAAAACCACTAGACACTAATTTAAAACCTTTGAATTGCATTGCAATTGCAGCCCACGCGGCTTGTTTTGGCCCTACCCGCCGAATCGAAGACCGACCACGATCAGAAGGCACTTCAGTAACATTGACAGAAGGTCGTTGTTTAAAGTTTATTCTATGCGAAAATGTCAAATCAGCATTAGTTTCGACTTTTGCCAAGTGCCAAATAACCATAGCGCATAATCTAAATTCAAGCAGTAAGTACTATAATGTACTTGTTTATTTTCCTCGCGTTTAGCTCCGATATATGAATTAAAGTATATCGCAACATCATCATCATTTCTGCCAATAGACGTCCACTGCTGGACATATGCCTCCCCCAATGTTCTCCACACAGATCGGTCCTGTGCCACCCGCATCCAATGGATTCCCGCGATCTTCACCAGATCGTAGGTCCACCTTGTGGGGGGCCTGCCACGGCTGCGACTTCCTGTACGTGGCCTTCACTCGAGGACCTTTCCGCCCCAACGGCCGTCTGATCTCGCTATGTGCCCTGCCCATTGTCACTTGAGGCATGCAATCCTTTGGGCTATGTCTGTGACCTTAGTTCTCCTGCGGATTTCATCATTTCTGATACGATCACGCAGGGAGATTCCGAGCATAGCCCTCTCCATTGCTCTCTGGGTGACTTTGAGCCTCCTTAATCGGCACATTGTAAGCGGCCAACTTTCGGTTCCGTATGTCATTACTGGCAACACACACGCATTGAATACTTTTGTCTTGAGACACTGCGGTAGATGGGCCGAAAATATGCTGTGTAGCTTCCCGAACGCTGCCCAGACGAGTTGGATTCGTCGATCGACCTTTTTCTGGAAGTTGGACTTACCAAGCTGAACTTTTTGTCCGAGGACATCTACGTCGGACAAAAAGTTCAGCTTGGCAAGTCCAACTCGTCTACAACTTCCAGTGTAGAAGCTTCCAACCTTTACAAAAGTAGGTACGACATGGGAATCCGACATAATTTTCGTCTTATCCATGTTCATTTTCAGACCCACTTGTTGGGAGACTCTACTTAGGTCGTCGAGCATTGTGCCTAAGTCTTCCAAGGTCTCAGCCATGACTACGATATCATCTGCGTATCGAAGGTGTGTTATGTACTCGCCATTTATATTGATGCTAAGTCAGAAGTTTAAACACGTCCTCCAACAGAGCGGCGAACAGTTTCGGCGATATAACTTCACCCAGTCTCACACCTCGCTGGAGAGGTTTTGATTCCTGGTCCTAAAGATGGACTGACATTGGTATGACTTAACTTAGCGCGAAAGATTAAAATCGTTTTTCTATTTAGATATCACGAAATTATTACCGTATTTTGATGGAGGTCAGACTCAAAGTCCACACACAAAATTACATTTTAATGAAGCGTATAACTTTCCCGAATATCCGTCTCATTATTTATTCAATACATATCTAAAAGTTTCCGACCTCTCGATCCCGGGGGAGACCGGGATCCCGGGGTCCCGGATTAGTGATCCTGATAGGTCGTAAGTGTTATGGTGTCAAGGCTCATTTGAACTGTCATGGGAAATCGCGGTAAATATTTGGGGGTAAGCAAAAATCATTTTTCAGCTCCTCTTGTCAGAGGGATGCCAGCGTAAACTAGGTAGGAAAAAATGATTTCCATTGGAATGACAATTATTCTCTTACTATCACTTTATTTAATAATCTTAGTATCACTCTGTTTAATAATCTTTCAGATGAAATTAGGACTTTAGAGAGTCATCATCATCCCCCTGCCCTTTTCCCATGTTATCTGGGGTCGGCGCAGTATGTTTGCCTTTTCCATACGTCCCTGTCATTCGTCATCGAATCATCCACCTCTTTTTCCATCATGTCATTCTTCACACAATGAAGTCCTCTGTTCCTCCACCCACTTACATTTAAACTCATCACTTTTTTGGTAACATGTTCTTCCCCTCTTCTCCTTACATGGCCATACCAGGAAAGTCGATTTTCCTTCAATTTATCAATGATGGGAGCCACTTTCATACTTCCTCTAATATACTCATTCCTTATCTTGTCCATTCTCGTCACTCCACACATCCATCTTAACATTCTCATCTCTGTCGCATGCAATCGTCTTTCATCCGTCTTCTTAACGGCCCAGCATTCTGATCCATACATAGCAACAGGAATAAGGACGGATTAGTAAATTTTGCCCTTTAATTTTAGAGGCATCCGTGGATCGCATGTTGTTGCCGTGACCTGTCGCCATTTCATCCATGCCATCGGACGCGTCCGCGGATCGCTCCGTATTCCTCTAAAATGCTCCCTGAAGCTCATATTAATATAAAATATTTCGCGTGGCATTAAAACCAACCCTAATGATGATGATCTGTTATGAACTTTATAACATTTGTTTTACTTTGTGCAAAGAATATTTCTCCCTTTGCTAAACTTGAAGTACCTATATTCCAATAACATACCATCGTGGTTTGAAATCTTGCAAGATACCCAAGTGACATAGCGCGGCTGCCAAAGAAATCTCATCTCCGCATATTTGCCCAATAAAATATTTCATAACGTTCCTGAAATGTTGTTCAAAATGCGACGGGAGGGAAAATATAAAGTTAAAAATAGCAATACATTCCTTTGATATTTAAGATCAACGAAGTAAGATCCAGTATGATGGTGCCAATGGATGAAATGTCATGACATGGCATCCGTTGTGATTACATAGGAACCCGGTTGCGTCCATTTTAAATTAGTATTGAAAATAAACCAGGAGCCCAATTCTCGTGCTCGTGATATTTTGAAAACATGGCGGATATCACCTGAAAACTCTACAAAAAACTATGTTTTAGTGATTTAAGTCGTATGATAATAATGTCACGAGCACGAGAATTGGGCTCCAGAGATTTAGAAGGTATTGGGAGTTTTGTTTTAATATAGCAAATAAAATTATTTTTGAAATTTTATTTAATCGTGTCCCTGACAGGATTGATTCTCGAAGGTAGCCGTACTACATAGCCGTTGAGTATTAGTCGTAATCCTCTAGATGGCGCTAGCACTGGCTAGCCTACTAAAATACACATCATTATATTCATTTGGCACTGTCTGGACATGATTGAATAGTTTTGTTTTTTTTGTTTTTTTTTCCTTTTGTTTTATTTTTATGTATTTTTAATTGTTTTATGTTTTGTTTTCTGTTTGTAACCAAATTGTGTTCTGTTTATAATTGCTATATGTTCTGTGTTGTGATGTCTATAATAATAAATATTTTCTTTCTTTCTTTTCTTTCTTTCTAATGCCTCTATCTAAGTATGTTTAAAGGGCATGTCATGCATCTCCCTCTCACTGATCATTGTGACTACCTGTATCCCCCCTCCCAGACAGAATTGCGCTAAAGAGCCGCATGCAGGCCTTGCCAAGGCCGAAGACCGCCCCAGCCGCGCCATGTCGGGAGGCCTCCCATCCAGGAGGAACGACCACCATGGCGAGACGGGCATGAGATGACTCCCGGATAAAGGGTTTACCCCAATGCCCGAACCGCACAAAGTGTGACGAAATAAAATATATAAGTTACTTTATGGCTAACGAATTTTCAAGTGCTCGATTCACCATGAGCTGGTGATTCATTATTGCTTTGTCTTATAAATTCTCCTAGTCAATCCCACAGATAAATAAATTGTCCATGTCCTACTTGATTCCAATCCAAAAGAGGATTATTCAAGATTATTCCTAAGACACAAAAAGGGAATAAAGAGCTTTGCTGGTGACAAACGATAATTACCCAGGACCGACATCTTAAGGAAAGAGACTAAATTACTTTCCAGCTAAAACATTTCTTTGCTAAGTCAACTACTTTAATTAGGAATTTATTAAGTTATCTTTGGTTCGGTTTCTTAGGAAAAGTAAAACTAACAAAATGGAATGAAATTAAATTAGTTTTTTTAGTTAAGGTGATGGGTAGGGCACACTAACGACGCCAATCGATTTTAATTTATAGCTTCGAAACCGGATCTATTTTAAACAATTTCGGGGTTGCAACCTCTCGGCAAACATTTATTAAATAACCATTGACAAATGTTGGGTCCAACGCGTACGCGAAAAATTGATTCACGCCAAAAGCGGCCACTTTTGGCGTGAATCAATTTTTCGCGTACAAAAACGGACCCAACATTTGTGCATGGCTACTTAATCAATAGTATAAGTGTTTGCCGAGAGGTTGTAACCCCGAAATAGTTTAAAAAAGATCCCGTTTAGTAGCTAAAAATTTAAATGGATTGGCGTCGCTAGTGTGCCCTACCCGTCACCTTAAATTTTATTTGGCGCGCTTGCTTTCTTCATCAAAGGTCGTGGGTTCGGTTCCCAGTCTGGACAAACATACGTTTTCTTAGTATAGGTGGCTAACGATAAGACAGATGGTGTCAAAAGAGCGCTGCCAACCTTTAATCTTCTTTTTATTTTATCCATTAGAGATTAAAAGCCCAACATAAGAATTACAACAGATCGATATCTCGCAGTCTTGGTTTTCCTCAAACATCTATAATGTAGTGTGGTGTTTGATTGAAACAAATAGAAAGGTAAAATGAAACTGTACCTTAAGGAAAGCCCCAAAGCCCCGGATATTTTCACAGAGCAAACACTTCTGTACTGGTAGATTCGACCTTTTCATGTACTGGTAGATTCAACAGTGAAATGACCGGGACGAAGGATGGTAAATCGAATGGAAAATTGGTGAGTCCGCATAAGGCTGCCTGGGTTAGCCGTTTACGGACTCATATAATCATTGACAGATTGTTGTAGGAGAATAACAGAACGTCCTGATTCATCGTATTTTTAACGTGGAAGAGCCACGCTTTGGCATGAATGGGCCGGCTCGTCCGGAGTGATACCACGGCCTCACAGAAAACCGGCGTGAAGCAGCACTGTGCTGTGTTTCGCTGCGTGAGTGAGGGTACCGGCGGCAATCGCTTACCACCAGGTGATTCGTCTGCTCGTCTGCCACCTATCACATAAAAAACTCTCCCATTAGCTCTGCGGTGAAGGAAAACATCGTGAAACCTGCACGTTTCGGATAGCATCTGAAACGTGTAATGATTCAGTTGAGCTGGTTTGCCTGTAAAATGGTTGTGAAGGTCAGACGGCAGTCGCTTCATTGTAATGACCAGACTTCTCAAATCCTGAATCATGGTCTAAGCGTACAGTGGTCATCAAAGCGACAGCTTTGGACAAAACCGGGAATTACACGCTAAGATCAGCCAATCCGGGAAAAGGGGGGCTTAAACTGTGACTCCACTGGTGTCGCGGGTGTCCATGGGCTGCGGCAATCACTTACCATCAGGTGATCTGACTGCTCGTCTGCCACCTATTATAATTAAAAATATATTTTTATACGCTTTTCGAATAAAGAGAGAAAAAAAGATGACCCATATGGTTAATTACCCATTAAATATGTGTTTTTATTGAAATATATATTTTTTAAATATTAATAAACATGCCGGAGGTACAACAATTTGTTTATTCTACGTATATCACCGACATCACCATGATGTATTCCTCCCTTAAGAGCCGGCAACGCATCTGTGATGCCCTGTGTGTCGCAGATGTCCATGGGCGGCGGTAATTCACTTACCATCAGGTGAGCCGTCTGCTCGTTTGTCTGCCATAATGTAAAAAAAAAGTCGGAAAAAGTCGAGACATTTTTATCATGGGTCCTTAATTTCAGAATAAAATAAAACTTAAAATTTCGTTGTGGATAAAGCAAGAAGCCTGAATTTTGAGTAACTAATCAGGCATTGTATAAACACAGTATATTTAAAATTTCAGTAAATTTGAACGAGTTTAAGAATGACAACTTGTTAAAGTTTTTGAATTTTGTTTCTCACTGACTGACTGACTCACTGACTCACCGATCATCTTAAGTCCAAGGCACTTCTAGCAGACATAGAAGCTTCAAATTTGGAATACAAATACAATTTAGTGTCTTAATCGTGTGATTTTTTTTTTGTGTAATTTCGGTTCACTTTTATGAATACACCAACTGCATGAATATCTTTGTATACTCATATAAATGTATAGGATTACAAAGTTACATTTACAGTTAAAGGTGAAGGTACCGGAAAGAAAAAAGTAGGTGGACTACAAAAAGAAATGATATCCCCTAAAAACAAAACTTGACAAAAAAATCCAAGTCTCGCATTCAGTTGTTCTATTGTGCAAAAGATGTGAGATCTAGGTATGTTACCAAGGTTATTAACTTGGCAATCGGTTGTGTTTTGCATGCAATGCCCGAGTCAAATATTCAATAACCGCTTGTCAAGTTAATAACCGACTTGGTAACATAGATCTCACAACTTTTCACTTTATAAACTCTTTGTAGGTACTAAAAATGTACCTGATGTTGGGATATACGTAATCTTAAGCTGACGGGTAGGGTACACTAACGACGCCAATCGATTTTATTTTTTAGCTACTAAACCGGATCTATTTTAAACAATTTTGAATTACAACCTCTCGGCAAACACTTATACTATTTATTAAATAACCATGCAGTTTTTGTACGCGAGAAATTGATTCACGCCAATAGTGGCCGCTTTTGGCGTGAATCAATTTATCGCATACGCGTTGGACCCAACATTTTTGCATGGTTATTTAATAAATAGTATAAGTGTTTGCCGAGAGGTTGTAACCCCGAAACTGTTTGAAATAGATCCGGTTTAGTAGCTAAAACGTAAAATCGATTGGCGTCGCTAGTGTGCCCTACCCGTCAACTTAAACCTCACTCCGAAGCGACTGAATGGTATACAGTCGCTTCGGAGCCCTGAGTTCACTTCGATTCCTCCACTCCACTCGATCTTGTACCGAAAACATTTTATACTGAGATATTCCTATATTTCCAATTTGATGTAAAAATCTCCTGTTTTCGTTTACGAATATTTTTGTGGGCCTTAAAGTATTACGCATAAATGGGGCTTTGGGCTCGTAAATTAAAAGATTAGCGTCTAAATGATTGTGATTTTTCATTTCCATAACTTAGCACCTGGATTATTTTTACCTTCTAACTAAATAAGCCATGACGGCTTGCTTCCTTTCGTCTTTATTTTAACTTGATTATTATTTTTTAATAAACTACGTCGGTGGTAAAAAAGCGTACAGCTCGTCGCACCCTATGGACGTTTGCAACACTCCTTACGAACGACGAATTTATGAATGTTTTTAAAGAATATTCAATTATTTGGTATAAAAATAAATCTAAGAAATCAATGATTTTAAAGAATAGCAAAATCTCGTAACCTCTACGTTTATAAGGAAGTAAATCCTACAGACAGCGGCAACGCTTTAAGTAATCGAAAAATACGCTTGCGCGGTGAATTGACACCTGGCGCCATCTATTGGTGTGAAGTGGAACTAATGCCCTGAAACTAAGTGAGGGCGGGCCACTGGACGGGTTACATATAATTTACATTGATCGGTATCGGGCGGCACATAATCATTTTGAGCACCATCGGTCTAGCTAGCTTTGATAGTTTTATTTAACAATTCAAGCATTTTTTCTGCTCTTTAAATTAATGTCGTGATTTGAGGTACATACACGGTGTATCTGTGAACATTTACATCCCTTTAACCACATGCTCTATCAACCATTCTGAACAACATTTGTTCTATGACTTTTGGAAATTCGCATAAAAAAAACAACTTTTAATACAAAGTCGGTCACGTGACTTGATTATTTTGTATGGGGAGTCGAAAAACTTTTCGATTAATTTCGAAAAGTCATAAAACAAATGTTGTTCAGAATGGTTGATGGACACGTGGTTAAAGGGACGTAAAAGTCCACAGATACACCCTGTATATCATCATTTAAAAAAATTGTGAAACCAAAATGACTCTGTATCCTCTGATTATTATGCAAATTAGTCATATTCATACCGAAGCATGGCTCTCCCACGGTCTTCGGAAGTAAATTAACTGCAACAGCATCATACTTACATCACCAATCTCTTTGTCCACAGTATCAACCCTGCCGAGCCCAACAGCTGTCGATGATGATGACGATGAGGACGACACGACGCCGCAGAGCAGGGCAGACGCTGATGATGACGGCCGGGTGTACAAGAACCCTCGGAACTCACCGTCAGCGCTGTGTCCTCGGGATGAGGAGCAGGCTACGATGTTGGTTAGTACCGAGGCTGTAGCAGCTCTAATGGTTACGACTAAGAATTAGGTTTAGATTGTACAATGACTGATGATGACGTCCGAGAGTACAAGAACCCTACGAACTCACCGTTAGAGCTGTGTGCTCAGGATGAGGTGCTCCTCATCATGAGCCTCGTACCCTGCTGCATCGCTACGCTGCAGGCTACGATGCTGGTTGGTACCCAGGCTGCAGCAGCCTTAATGGTTACGACTAAGAATTAGGTTTAGATTGTACCATGACTGATGATGACGGCCGAGTGTTCAAGAACCCTAGGAGCTCACCATCAGCGCTGTGTCCTCGGGAATACGGGTTGGTACCCAGGCTTACGATTTAGTCTTAGTTTAAACTGGTCCAATAACTGATTATGACGGCCGAGAGTACAAGAACGCTACGAACTCACCGTCAGCGCTGTGTCCAGGGGATGAGGAGCAGGCTATGATGCTGGTTGGTACCCAGGCTGTCCTGTCCTGGTTGGTACCAGGCAGGTGTTGGTCCTCGCCAACCCGTCTGCCAAGCGTGGTGAGTATGGCAATTGCCCCTCATCTGATTGAGGGAGGCCCGTGCCCCAGCAGTGGGGACTTAAATGGGCTGATGATGATGATGACCCAGGCTGTAGCAGCCCTAACAGTTATGACTTAGACTTAGGTTAAGATTGGCCCAATGACTGATTATGGCGGCAGAGATTAAAATAATCCTAGGAACTCACCCTCAGCGCTGTGTCCTCGGGATGAGGATACTACGATGTTGGTTAGTACCAAGGCTGTAGCAGTATTTTCTGCCGGTTACGAACTCGGGATCTTTTAGCGACGAACGCTTTCCTATCTATAAAGCTCGCATCGCATTAGCGACTGAATGATCTCTCAGATGTTCAGAGGCGGTGGTCATCACCATACGTCAGAATTAGATAGAGTTATTTGTGTACTTACATCGAAATGTTCATATTTATATGGATCCTTCCGGGATTTGGGATGTCGATTATCCTAAAATCAATTTTAGGCCGTATCTCCTAAACTGCAGATTCAATTTTGACTGACCGGATGGCGCAATTGGTATTGACCCTGCCTCTTACGCCAAAGGTCGTGGGTTCGATCCCCACCCTGGACAAAACATTCGTGCGATGAGCACTTGTGTTTGTTCGGTGTCTGGGTGTAATATATGTATTTAAGTATATATTTGTGTTCCTCTGTTGTCTGATATCTGTAACACAAGTGCTTAAGCTACTTAGTACGGAATCAGGTCAACGTATGAGATGTTGTGAGAATTATTATTATTATATTATTATTAATTTTGCCTCATTTAAGAAACATCTCATCTGCCCACTCATCGTCACACTCATCACCTCAACTCATATCTCTTTGAAAAATCCGAGATTAGATCTGGTCCTTGTTTCTGTCAATATTAAGGATTTTTTTATTATGAACTTTTTAATTCAATAAATTACATGTTTTTATAGCTCTTAAAAACTGATGTCGAGATTTGAGGCATGTCCACTTTATTCTTTCTCTGTATGAAATCAATGTAATAACTAATCAGTGTAATAAGTAATCGCTTACCATCCGGTGATCCGTCTGCTCGTCTGGCACCTATCACATAAAAAAAAATAAGCAAAATGATACTACCGACCTCTAATATTTTTTTTTATGTAATAGGTAGGCAGACGAACAGACGGATCACCTGATGGTAAGCAATTGCCACCGCCCATGGACACCCGCGCTCACAAGTGCGCTGCCAACATTTAAACCCCCCTATCCCCCGGATTGGGCCTCCGGTACCCTCACTCACGCAGCGAAATACAGCACAGTGCTGCTTCACGCTGGTTTTCTGTGAGGCCGTGGTATCACTCCGGTCGAGCCGGCCCATTCATGCCGAAGCTTGGCTCTCCCACGGTTAAAATAATTACGTTATAATTACGTTAGGATTAACTATCAGACGACATCATGACAAGCTAACTCGTTTAGCATCTCTGGCATATTATTTTCTGACTAACGTCGTTTTTTTATGAGGTACACCATAGGTATTAACTCCATATCAAAGTCAAATTTATGCTTTGTATTGTTCCAGGGTCAGAAGTGTCTTCGCAAGTGCTCATCAGATGAGGACTGCAAGAGTAAGAAGAAGAAGTGTCTGTGCGATGGCGCTTGCGGGATGTCCTGCATCAAACCAGGTTAGTGAAGAGTAGGTTTCCAGGATTTATTTCTCTTATGCCATTCTAAAACGTATGGTTGACTGATTTTTCTTCAATACAAACAGGAAGCCATGAGTTTTAACCATAACAAGAAACACATACTTCGGAACTTGGCGACCTGCGACGAATTGTAACACTGTAATTTTATTTCAAGAGCTGTGGATTTTGTGAAATAAATAAATCGTTACTGAACTTGTATGATGAGTTGTGTGTGTGTCTGTTATCTGAGTGTGCGTACCTGTTGTGTATACGAGGATGAATATATGCACACGCACTCTATGACACATTTGTTTAAAGTTGAACAATATTGGAAGACAGAGACAAACCTATTTTTGACATAAGCTTGAGTGAGACAAGCGTGCTTCGGGAAGCTACTAATCAGAGTTGAGTCCTGTCAAAAGGACTTAAACTCGTCCCACATGAATATATCGTATATTCTCGCTCTGCAAAATGGTGACCAAAACCCTAATGAATTAAGAAATATAGTAAGAAATCACTTTTCTTCTACTTTTGAGTGAAATGTGATTCCATGAGATTTGTTATTTCTTTTTGAATAATTTGTACAACACGAAGGCATTTTGGTAACCTTTATCCCACTTAAAATCATCATCATCATCATCATCAGCAACCCACACTCGTCCACTGCTGGACATAGGTCTCCCCTAATGCACGCCACTACTCCCGATTTTCGGCCACTCTCATCCAGCCCACACCAGCCAGCCTTCGAATGTCATCATCCCATCTTGTCGCAGGGCGTCCTACACTACGCTTACCGAGTCGCGGTCTCCACTCAAGGACTTTACGGCTCCAACTTAAAATAATCAAAGAATATTTGTCAGACTCGCCAATTTGCGACTGCATGCAATTAGGCGGGGACCCAATTTAAACGGTCCACGCGGTTGAGACGAGTCACCTTTCTTGCGCTATTTTTATTTAATCTATGGGGCCATTCATAAACTACATACGGGTTAATACCCAGTCCTGGACTACTATATTTTCTACGAAAGATTGAAAGGCTATTGCCCCAAAGCCATTATAAGGGTCATGATAGCCCGCTGGAGACACTCTCTCACAGGGAAGCAATACAATAGACCAAATTTAGTTATAATGATATTTCGAAAATCAGCCCTTCCTTTTTAAAAATGCTTACGCAAACTCGTTAAGCTAGTCACGATTTGTGATTAGCGACCATGATCCAGCATTTGGGTACTCTGGTTAAATTATTAGATTTGAGCAATTGCCATCTTAGCTTCGCAACCATATGTCGAGCTGACTAATGAATGATATGTTCAGGAATTGGACAGAAATAAGACAGAGTACAATATTCTGAAAAATCAAGAATATTTTGCTGATTTCGGGAAAAATACAAAAAACAATCATCATACAATTAGGTACGTGGTGCAAATCAGAAAACGATTTAGTGATTTTACTCCTAATCAAGGATCAAGCATACAATATGGCGTAAGAGGAGACACGACATGAACCATAGATTGCCAATGATAACCACTGTGAGATCTCACTTGTCACTTTGACATAACCAAAATGTTTGTACTGTTATAAGAATAGTTATTTACGGGATTTCTAGCATGTACACACGTTACGTCGAGTTACCTTTGTTGACCTTTCGACCGTCCTTATGTCTGGGGCACAAGTGCTATTTTTCCACTGCAGCGGGGTAACTTGATCTGACATTATTTTTGAGCGTAATAATGGCAAAATGGCGTCTGTGAGCTGTCAGGTTTGACAGTTCAACCCTGACAGTTCACAGACGCCATTATTGAAATGACATTCGGCCATAACGGTTTTTGCTTTTTTGTATTGCTAAGTTTTTCTGTGATTTTGTTCTTGCACCAGAAAACAATGCGATTATAAAAAAATTGCACAGTGAAAAAGTGTTTTAGCTATAATGGCCATTTTTTCGAACAACTGTAAGAAGTACTCCATACAATTTGGATAACACCTTTCTGTCGAATTTTTTTTGCCGAAAGTTTATTCCTCATTTACAAACAAAAAAAAATCTGTGAACATCTTCACGACAAAACATTTTGCTACTAAAGCCCCCGAAAGATCTTCTGAGCCGACAAGCGAAACTCGAGCTCATAAACAAACAGGCATTTATTACAAGACAGTTTTCCTTAATAGATTCGCCTTTTTAAAACAATACAGCTCCCCATTCTCCGGGAAGCAATTCGATACAAAAATGGACTTATTTTCATAATGGCCCAGAACAGGGACTCGTAGGAAAGAATTCTACGAGGCGTTTTGTCGACAAACGGCCGTCTTTAAGACACAGCGAAATCATTACCCAGAGAGTAATGGAGAGGGCTATGTTCGGAGTCTCCTTGCGTGATCGTACCAGAATGATGAAATCCGCAGGATAACTAAAGTCACAGACATAGCCCAAAGGATTACATGCCTCAAGTGGCAATGGGCAGGGAACATAGCGAGGAGAACAGACGGCCGTTGGGAAGGAAAGGGCCTCCAGTGGAGGCCACGTACAGGAATTCGCAGCCGTGGTGGAACGACGATCTAGTGATGGTCGCGAAATCCATTGCATGCGGGTAGCACAGCACGGATCTGTGTAGTGTAGAGAACGGGGGAGGCCTATGTCCAGCAGTGGACGTCTGTTGGCTGAAATGATGATGATGATGAAATACGGACTAAGTAGCTTAAGCTTGTACGAACTGAACAAACTTAGGACATCAATGTTTGATCAAAGTTGTAATTTTATTCACCTTCAGCGTGTGATGCAGGGTCACTACATAATGGGCCATAAGGTCAGTGAAACCGCGATTGAGTATTTGATGATCAATCAGGTACGGACAGACACATATCAATGAGAACTATAATTATGATCAAAGGGGCCACTTATCTCTCTTTAAGACATGTTCATGATAGATATATTTAGCATCATATGGGGGTAAGAGAATAAAGAGTGTACTAATGTTTTGACGACCCGATTAGAACAGTGGTAGTGAACGCTGCCTCTGATACAAGGGTTGCGGGTTCGATCCCCGCACAGTACAAATATTTGTGTGCATGAACATGTTTGTTTGTATTGGTCTGGGTGTCTGCTATGTATTATAAGTATGTATTTACAAAAAAAAAACATTTAATGTATATATTTGTAATCCCACTGTTGATTCTGGTATCCGTAACACAGGTGCTTGAGCTACCTATCTCGGAGTCAGATCAATGTATGTGATGTTGTGAAATATTTATATTTATTTATTTAATGTTTCCGCACACGTCATTATCTTATCGTGCCAATCTCAGTTTTTTTTTTATGAACTGTAGGCTAACGCTTGACCACATTCATATAACCACAACCACAATCATACAAATTATGTTCATAGTTGTCGCTTCAGAGCCCAGAATACACTTGGTATATGATCAATAATTGACTCAGTACTGGTAAGTAATTACAAATAACCTGTACCATCTGGATGGATGGATGTCCACCACCGTGCGCTTTACATGTCATTTTTTGCTACGCACCTCCTCATTGGCCGTGTGGTCCCCAGCAGAGTAGAATAGGCCACCCTCACTCTTACCGAGGTGTCGTAAAAGGCGACTAAGGTAAAGCTGCTGGCATGATCATCAGCACCCAGAGAAGGAAAACTCTGCATTTATATCAAAACCCTCGCCAACCCGTCTGCCAAGCGTGGTGAGTATAGCAATTACCCCTCATGTGATTGAGGGAGGCCCGTGCCCCAGCAATGGGGACTTAAATGGGATGACGATGATGATGACCTCCTCATTGTGGAATCACCTTCCCGCAGCGGTATTTCCGGACTGGTATGACATTGAGATCTTCATCAAGAAACGAGCCTATACCTCCGAAAAGGCCGGCAATGCATCTCCTCTCCCTCTGGTGTGGCTGATGTCAATGGGCGGCGGTGATCACTTATCAGGTGACTCGGTAGCTCGTTTGCGTCCCTTTCGCATGAAAAAAATTGGCACCGTCGTCACAGCTTCATAATCCTTAGAAAAAGGATTCAGACTAACTTCATCATCATCATCATCATCAGCCTATTGCAGTCCACTGCTGGACGTAGGCCTCTCCAATTGTTCGCCACTGTGATCTATCCATGGCTTCTCGCATCCAGCTCTTGCCAGCCATCCTGCGCAGATCGTCCCCCCACCTAGCCAGAGGGCGCCCTACATTACGTTTGCCAAGACGCGGTCTCCACTCTAGAACTCGTTTACCCCATCGGTTGTCGGTTCTGCGGCTAATATGGCCAGCCCACTGCCACTTAAGCTTGCTAATCCGGTGAGCAATGTCGATAACTTTGGTTCTCTGCCGGATCACCTCATTTCGGATTCGATCTCGGAGAGAGACGCCGAGCATTGCTCGTTCCATAGCCCGCTGAGCGACCTTTAACTTGTGGACCAGCCGTACCGTAAGTGTCCACGTTTCGGCTCCGTATGTCATAACTTACTAACAGACTAACTTATAATGTTTTATTTTAGTGGACAGACCTCACTGTGACATATTTTACACTGTACAGAGTCGTAACAAAAGTACCTAAAATAATCCGCTCCAGGACTTTCAGGGGGGAAGTGGAGCATTCCAGTTCAAACTTCTTTGTAAAGCATTTCCAATACAATGAAACATTGTTTCATTTGACTATTATTGATCGGGTTCTCCTGAACTGTTTCAGGCGTTCAAAGTTTTGTATTTTATCGCTGCAGACGGAATGGGAAAGGTATTTTTTTATTTTTATAGTGGCATAGTACTTGTTACTATGTAGTGCGTTGTATATGACTGGGTGGAGGAGCAGAGGAAGGCCGAAAAAGAGATAGATAGATACTCTTTATTGCACAACATACAAAACTTAAAAGCTAGGTATACAGAGATACAATGTAAAATTTAGGCGGTCTTATCGCTGGGAGCGATCTCTACCAGACAACCTTCAGGTAAAGGACATTAGATAGAAGAGGGGAGGGTGGTGCAATCCTTTTGATTTTGAATATTGATTAAGTAAATTTATAGTATAAATACATATATCTAGATAATAAATAAATAAATAAACACGTTATCATACACTAATATATACGAATGTTAACTTACTATAATACAATATAACCTACACAAATTATATAAAATATACTACTATAAGGTTATAATAGAGAAGATATATTTTATACCTACAATATATGGATGGATCTGGGAGAGGACTAACGACCACGAGCGTCAATGACAGGAAAGGAAGACAGGTGAAGTTAATAAAAAAGGATCAGTTGGGGAGAGGGTTTCAGTTTTCAAGGAAGTGTGCTTTGACCCGAGCCTTAAGTGACACTGGCCGTGATCAGCAACATGGTCAGCAGAAGAGACGATCATAAGATCAAGCAGAGATGGAGAACAATTAGGGAAAAAATGAGTAGCATTCAGAGGGAGAAGATGGAGGTTGCATGAGTCAATGACGGAGCTAAGGCGAGAAGAACGGGAGTCCTGTTTGAGAAGACAGGTGTTGAAATCTCCCATCAGTATAATATGACTGTATAAAGGAGTCAGGTCCTCTAGCAGTTTCTCAAGAGTAGAAAAGTAATCTACTCTTAGAGAAGGACTGTAGAAGACGCCGAGAATAATTTTTGTATGAGAGAGAGTCAGCTCGAGGAATAAATGTTGGGCTACTTCCGAGGAGGAGGTGGGTGAAGAACTATTAACTATGGAGAAAGGAATGTGCGATCGGATGTAAATTGCCACGCCACCACCAGATCGAATAATGCGATCATTGCGGACCAGTTGGAATCCTGGAAGGGAGTAAGAGGTGGAGGGAAGACAGGGATTCAGCCAGGACTCCGATATAAGAATAGCATGAATGTTCTTATTGTCGAAGGACGCTAGCATATCGGGATAATGGGCAGGAATACTCTGTGCATTAATGTGAACAACATTGAAATTCTTAGGCACATCAGAAAAGGTCGAGTCAAGCACGTCGGAGAGTGGAAGCATGGTAGAGTGAAAACTATTGTTAGATGACGAAGAAGAAGAAAAGGAAATGAAGTGGTCACTATCACTGCAGTCACTACTTGTATTAACCATTCGAAAGTATACGTAGGTATAAAAGACAATATACTTAAACTAAATATAAATATGTTAAATAGATAAAAATAATAAAGTATAAATTAATTTGCTATCTATTATGTACATTACTCGCCAGTTGTGTTTTTAGAAAAAAAAAAGGACATCAAATCTACATGTTACAGAAAATAAAAACTGAACTAATAACGAAACGTGACATGACTATGAAAAACCTAATGCTATTTGGCAAATAAAAAACAAAACGCACTGTCATGTCAAAGTGACATTAGAAACGTCATTTGATTTGATACCTTATTAAAAATTACAATCTTTTTGAAGGACTGTCAAATCGGTGTCGTTTATTGACACACGTGTGTAGCTTGTTCGTTGGATTTATCCATTAATTGCAGTGATTCTTACCTTTAATTGAGTATATGTGTAGTGTATGTTGGTAAAGGTTTAGCCGTAAGTATTAAAAACTAAATTCCTGTTCCAAATTTATTTATTTACTTTATACATACATAACCTATAAACTCCCTTGAGTGTCATACAGCGAGAAATATGAACATTCCGCCTAAACCCCCGGACCCACCAGATGATAGTCTGTCCTCATTGGTATTCTCCAATGAGAACGGTCTACATTTTGGTACCTCAATGGAGACATCCAATACAGTTTCCACTGGTAGGAAACAGAAACGACATGTAGAAAATTTAGATAAAAACATAAACTCAGAGAAGCGGACACGGAATAACAATGATGTTGAAACATCTGCTTCTCAGCAATCCATCTACATGCACCCCAGCTGCTCTGAGTCATATACTTATAGCGAACAAGATTCTGGACCTTTTATTGTTCATGTTTCAAGGACGGAACCTGATCCTGCCGCAGGTACCACGATCAAGTCACTGAAATTCGGCCAATTTTTACACAACAATAAAGTGAAAGGCATTGCTCGAGAAGGTATCCAAAATGTAGGACGAAATAGGGTTTCCATTCAGTTTAATTCTGCTGAGGCTGCCAATAGTTTCACTAAATCCCAATGCTTGTCTATCAGTAAATACAAAGCGTTCATTCCGACCTATAATGTGACTCGCATGGGCTTAATACGGGATATCCCAGTAGACTGGTCGATGGATCAACTAGTTGAATCCTTAGAACTCCCCGAAAATTGTGGCATTGTATTGAAGGCTAGAAGATTAAATAGGAAAAATACCACCAATGGCAATACCACCTGGCTGCCCACACAAACAGTTGTGCTTACCTTTGCAGGACAGAGACTCCCGGAGAAAGTGTATGCATTCCATGCAGCTCTGCGTGTGGAAACATATACTCTGCCAACAATACAATGCAACAATTGTTGCCGCTATGGCCACATTAAAATCAATGCCGTTCTCAAGCCAGATGCTACCGCTGCGCTCAAAACCATCCTGGAGAGTCTTGCGAAGTATTGGAAGTCGCCGCTACCTGTCTTCATTGTTCTGGCAATCATTTTGCTACTAGCAAAAATTGCCCGGAACAATCGAGACAAAGAGGCATTAAGGTCATAATGTCCCAAGAATGTGTGTCATACCTGGAAGCGTCCGCCCGAGTTCCCACAGTCAGGCGTCCTTATAACGAAGTGGCTAAAGATACACCACCTTCACAATCCCAACTGTCCCTACCTAGAACTCCATGCAATATCCCCTTTATGTCCCAATCGTATAGGAAGACCTTTACCTCCACCCCCCGCCCTAGAATGCCTCCTTCTAAAGGTTATGACCGGCAGGCTCACCAGACCATAGTAGCTACCCCTTCCTCCTCCATGCCTAACGGCTGTACCCTCCAAGATCCCTCTCCCATCCCTGAGGATAGATTGATAGAGACAACGGTGGCGTTGCTCACTATCATCCTATCTAAATTCAATGATGCACTACCGTCCAACGTCGCCTCTCAACTTACCACACTTTTTAAAAGCATGCCATTAGAAATTAGGCATGGCAACACAAATACATTAGGTGAGTCCGATGGCGGACTCTTGCCAGTTCCTTCAATGGAATTGTAAGAGTATCCGTCGCAAAAAAAGTGATTTAATATATTTGTTTAATAAGTTCTCCGTGGCAGTTGCTGCCATCTCTGAGACATGGCTAGTGCCAGATTCCTTATTTAGGATATCTGGTTACGCCTGCCTCAGGGATGACAGGGACGATGGCTACGGAGGCTGTTGTCTTTTAATAAAAAGAACTTTTTGTTACTCACAAATTACAATTCCAACTCACAGTCCATCATTCAATGTGGTGGCTGCAAGAATAATGGACATATCGTTTCTGTCAATTTATATCCCCATCCCTCCCCATCTATTATCCCTGATCTCCTCAATATCTTCTCCGCTGTCCCATCTCCTATCTTTATTCTTGGGGATTTTAACGTTCACCACACAGCATGGGGTTCCCACTCTTGTGATCCATTTTCAATTCAACTATTGGATCTGTTTGAAGACCTCAACCTCTGTGTCCTAAATGACGGCTCTCCGACACGTCGAGTATCACCATCTCAGGACCCTCGCTCTGTGGTGGACCTAACTATTTGCTCTTCACCGCTTTCTTCCCTTTGCTCTTGGAAAGTTTTGACTCAATCTCATGGCAGTGACCACTTCCCTATTATTATATCGAAAACCCTCCTCTGTCATCCCGGCTGTCGCCCCTCCCCCCCTACTTAAATATAAAGTTAAATTCGCAGACTGGCCTAAATTCCGTTCAGAAATTGAGACACAACTAGACAGGCACATGAACCACCCCCCTAATGAAATTGAGGATAAGTTGACCATACTCATGGAGGCATTATTGGCTGCTGCAGATGCAAGTATCCCTTTGAAGAAGCCTAACCGAAAGAAATTAACCCCTCCACCTTGGTGGGATGCAGAATGTACGGAGGCGGTAGCTCGACGAAAGAATGCGGAACTTAATTTTAATTTATCCATGAGTATGGAGAACTATATCCGATATAAGCAGGTTGCTGCACGTACCAGAAGATTACTGATAAAGAAAAAGAAGAAAGGTTGGGTGAACTTTTGTGAGTCACTCTCCCCCAGATCCCCTATTTCTGTCGTCTGGAAAAGCATCAGAAGGTTTCGCGGTTCCCTAGTAGGGGCCTCCCCATCCTCAAACGACCCGTCTACTTGGCTAAACAATTTCGCAGACAGATTGTCTCCTCCCTTTGTCCCTCTGGAAAACTGCCTCCCATCCCATTACCCCACATTTGAAAATAGTGATAGGTTCGATCAACCTTTTTCCATAGCGGAACTAAACTGTGCTTTGCGAGGACTTAAAGATTCATCTCCTGGAGAGGACGGTATTCCCTATTCCTTCCTCTCCCACCTGGGTTCAACCGGGGAACAATACTATTTAGACTTATTGAATTCCATCTTCATGACCGGTAATATTCCAACGTCATGGAAGTCTCAAATAGTCATTCCCCTGTTGAAACCAGGTAAAGACCCCACCAACGCCTCCTCATATCGCCCCATTGCCTTATCCTCCACGCTTTCCAAAGTCCTCGAACACTTGTTAAAAAATCGGCTTGAATGGATAATAGAAAGCAAGAATGCTCTAGCAGACAGTCAATTTGGTTTCCGAAAGTCTAGAGGTACCACAGACAGCTTAGCCATACTGACAACGGATATAAGAATCGCCTTTTCAAAAGAAGAATATTTGGTGGGTGTGTTTCTGGACATCGCGTCTGCTTATGACAATGTACAACTTCCGGTACTCAGACAGAAGATGCTTCGCATGAGTCTCCCAGAGAGGTTAGTTCATTGCGCAACAAATTTGCTAATGGGCAGATCAATAAGAATTCGGTCTTATGACAACACACTCCTTCCCAGAAACATTTGGCAAGGCCTACCCCAAGGTTCAGTACTTAGCCCTATTCTGTATAGCATCTACACATATGATCTCGAGCAATGCGTCTCATGTTTTACTAATATCTTACAATATGCAGACGATATCTGCCTTTATGTTGCAGATAAATCAATAGACAATATTAGTATCCGTTTAAACTCTGCACTTTCCTACCTTAATGATTGGCTTGTGGAACATAACCTATCCTTATCCGTCCTTAAAAGTAACATCGTGGTATTCACAAGGAAGAGGTCTATCCCGTTAATTAATATTCACTGCAATGGTCAATCTATCCCAGTGGATGACCATGTAAAATTCCTCGGCGTCACTCTTGACTCCAGAATGTCCGGGTTCCCCACTTCAATCATGTGCTCAAAAATGTGAAAAAGGGTATCAATATTCTTAGATCCCTTTCAGGTGTCTGGTGGGGCTCACACCCTTATAGTCAAAAGCTTCTTTATAATGCGGTTGTCCGTAGCCACCTGGACTATGCATCCTATCTTCTCGAACCCTGCAACAAAGAAGCATTAAACAGGTTAGAGAAGTTACAAATGAAGGGCTTAAGAATCGTACTAGGGGCAATGAAATCCTCCCCGAAAATTGCTTTGCAGGTGGAGGCTGTGGACCCCCCACTAGACCTCCGGCGTCAATACCTCTCAGATAGGTTTATATTTAGAACAAACCAATTTAGTGGCCACCCTCTCATTTCCCGCCTTCAAAACTTATCTGAGCTGATTTCTCAACCGTCTTCCAAATATTGGGCCCACAAAAATCCTCCTTTAATAATTACCAGTTTCAAAAAACTTCCTGACTTGTCATACCCGATGAAACAATTCCCTTCCAATCCCCTCTTTCTAATCCCATATGATGCCCTAATATTTGAACCCCAAATTATCCTTGATTTTGGAATCTCAAAAAACGACCCCATGGCTGACCGCAGGTTTAACACAAACTTGAATAGAGACTGGCAACAATGGTTGCCAATTTACACCGATGCCTCCAAATGCCCAATAGAAGAAATTGTAGGAAGCGCAGTTTGGATCCCTAAATTCCAGGTCGTTCTAAATTTTAAATCCCCTAAAGAGACCTCTGTATTCACAGGCGAATCTATTGCAGTTTTAGAAGCAGTATCCTATGTCCTTTCCCACAAATTGAATAAATCCGTCATATTTTCCGACTCCAAAAGCTGTCTACAAGCAATCATGGGCAATATGTTTAGGAAAAAAGGTATCTCACCTGTCATTTTCGACATTAAAAATCGCTTGTTCCAATGTCATACAGAAAACATAAAAGTGGCTTTAGTGTGGATTCCAGGCCATAGTGGTATCCGTGGGAACGAACAGGTCGACGTGTGGGCTAGAGAAGCCTTACAGCTTGGTACCGCTCGCCAACAAAATTTTGCCCATGATATTCTGCCTCGCGCAACAATAGCATTAAAAGATGATTGGCAAACGAGGTATAGTGAACTATCCAGATCCAAGGGTCGTCACTACGCAGGTGTTCAACCGCTGATACCCCGGAGGCCATGGTTTTTTAAGCGGAAAACCGAGGACAAATTCGTCATCTCCACTATTTCTCGCCTGCGTATTGGCCACGCTTGCACTCCGGTCTTCCTGAACAAAATTCACTGCAGAGACACTTCGCTATGCGAATGCGGTTTAGAAGAGGGTTCCACAGATCACATTTTCTTCAGCTGTCAGAAATACCCTATCTCGCTGTATGACATCCTACCTCCAAAAATTCCCCGCCCCATTAACTTTTCTTACTTACTGTCTCTTTCTTCTTCCTCTGTTATAGAATATTTATGTAAATATATTGACAAATATAATATAAGACTCTAATTTTACATGAGAATCTCCCTTTAATATTGTGTCGTCTTTGTGTATGTTTTGTTCTGTCTTGGTTTTAGATGGTGTTTGGTGCAAAACTCAATTAAAATAAATATTAAAAGGATTTAAACTCGCCACACCGGTCAATAACCATTAAAATAACGTGTCTCTCTAATCACTCGACACTGGCAGAGTTATTATGTGTTCGCCACGGGCAACACCAGTAGCAGCCACTATGTAAAAGAAAAAAAAAAAAAATATTTTTGAAGGTGGAACAAAAATAAAGTTTTAGACAGTACAAGAAAGAATAAAAAAAAAAAATTAAGAATAGTAGGGTATCGTGGAAACACTGGCAAAATTCACAGAGAAAACAATAAGTTACTGATCAACAACAAACAAAACAAGAAGATACACAAAAAGTTATTTCTTGGGACGTTTGGACCGAGACGTACTTGCATCCTGATTTCCCCTCAAACTGGAACTAATTGGTGTGGGCACGCTGACGGCTTGCGCCGGAGGGATGACCTTATTCAGCTCGCACAGCGTTGTGATACGATGGTGTGAGCCGTCAGCTGCTGTAGCCACAATTACGCCGCTCCTGGTCCAGCATTTCGAGATTCCAACACGTTTGCGCGCCTCCATGAATACGTCATGGCGCGTCCTAGTCAGGAACTCAGAGATGGTTATACCGGAACCCTTGAGCGCCGTCTTGGAGAACCAAACCTTATCCCGGTCTGCTGCCTGGGCAAACTTGATCAGGATTGGCCTTGGTTTCTTACCGCAGTCCGTCCTAGGTGATGGCATCGCCTGATACTGTCCGGGGAAAGGTTGACACGCAGATGCTCTGAAGCAATCCTAAGTACTGTGGCCTGTGCCTCCTCACCCTGTACCTCCGGAACGCCATGCACCAGCAAGAATTTCCGCCGCCCATGCATCTCGAGCCTATCGCACTCCTGCGCTAAGAGGTCCGCCTGTCGCTGCAAATGCATCAGAGATGTGGCCATAAATTTCTTGAAAGCGGCAAACTCTGCAGCCAGGGTCGCAACAGTCGGAGAAGGAGCAGCTTTCTCTAAATTCCTCTGGAACTCTGCTAGCTGGGATGCAAACATCTCCTTCATGTCACCAATAGTGCTGTGCAGTGACTCCATTCCTGTTTTTACTCGCCTTTGACCCGAAATTTGTGAATTTGTGCTGTGATTATTTATTAAGGAGATGTGGCAGGTATTGTACACTGATAATTTAATACATGTACCAATAAATTTATATTATTGTATTATTTATAAATTTTTAAAATATGAAAGTAAAAAACTCGACTGTACCGGTTTGC
>CM032486.1:5523599-5557078 GCA_019059595.1 Marasmia exigua | reverse complement strand
CATAAGTCCATTTAGCATGTTAGCTCATCAAAATTGAGGAAGAAAAAATTTGCTGTGCCATACAAAATAGGAATATCACGCGGCAGTATTTATGGGACAGCTTTTTTTTGGACCAAAAATATATGAACTTCCGAGAATCTTCTTTTTGACATTACCAAAAATAAGGAGGAAACTAAAAATTAATAGAGTCCGCTAAAACTCCTAGCACAGAATTTTACCGAAAAGGCAGTGATTATAAAGTAAGAAAAAATAACACAAACTCCTGTTTTTACTATGATAATAATGCCTCGGTGGCGCTAGTGGGTCGCACTTAAAGCGACGGTGACACAAGAGGCAAAAAATTTGTACCTACGTTTTCGGTAAGAAATTCTTAGCGGACAGCCCGGAGTCTGGAATGTTGGCGGTCTTGTACCCCCGTGCCTCGGAAAGCACGTTAAGCCGTTGGTCCTGCGCCGGAATCTCTCTTCGGTTCGTGTCAGCGCTGATGTCCGATAGGAATAGAGGGTAAGGGCATACAGAGTGCACTTGTTTGCGCACACATTTGCATCACTATAACTATATTCTGTGGCGATATTGAGATTGGCCACCGTAGCCGTAATCGGTCGAATGATATCTTAATTACTATGATAATAGTCTGGAGGTAGAATCGATATTGTTCCAGTTTTCAAATGTTTATTACGAGAATTAACTTTTAGTAACTCCTGATTTTCTTTACGGGCAATTTATTAATGCGCCTACACAGTAGGCAATAAATAAAAGTCCTCATAAAGGAATGAAAATTAAAGAAACCCCATGTAAGTTAATACGAGTTGTAGTCCAGGTTTAGTGATGTGAATGAATAGGCGATTATAAGAGAACAAAGTGCAAAAGACAAAGTGTGTAAAAAAATTAACTGTGTATCTTTTATTGTGTAGTACACAAAATTTCGTACGAAGCCCACCGTTTTCTATAAGAAAAAGAACAAAAATGGACCTTTTCGTGCTGCTGGCTCACCTCAGAGGGGTAAGGACTTTTAGTCTGTTTATCTACTAATAGTCCAAACAACCTTAAAACTAACTTTAACTTAGGAACTCCTAAGTCAAAGTTCTGCTTTTCGACTTTTTCCATCCAAAAATTATTCGTTGACTAGGCTACAAGGGGAAATGAGTACTGGTTGAAGAACCTTACTTCACGCTCATCCCCAGGACCACAATCATACCTGATGAAAAGTAATCAACGCCGCCCATGAACATCCGCGAAATCAGAGAGAGCGTTAATGTGTTGTCGGCCTTTTAAAAAGAGTACGCTTTTCTCTTGAAGGTCCCTAAGTCGTAGCCGTCGGGAAATACTCCCGCAGGCAATACGTGGTCGAAAGCCAAGATCTTTTTTCATACGGACTGTTCCAATGTCACATCTCTACGTGGCATTAATCTCAGGCCGGTTGAGGCATGGCTGCAATATGGTGACCGTTTGTTCCAGCTTAATGCCCTTCCAGCAGTATGCAGCTACGAACTAAATGCGGCAAGGCAATCCGAAGCGCTGAGTGAAATTAATTCATGCAATTCTTATACAAAAATATAATTATTAGGAAATGAGTTAACAGATAATGAAATAAGACAGTTGATATTTTATAGCAATCTTTTGCGATTTATTCTTTAGTAAATAACACACTTAAATTCATCTCGTGTTCAGGCGAGACTCGAACCCACACCTTCCACAATCCGGGTGGATGTACTTACTACCAATGGACAACATTTCATATTTTTAACATGTCCATATTGTTTTTTTATATGAAAATAGACATAAAATGAACAGACCCATATTTTTTCTTTTTTCAAAATTTGTCCATTTTCATGCATAAAATAATTATTAAAATTCTTTATATTCTAAATAGACGTAAGCGCCAAATGACGTCATCGGACGGCTGAATACAGCGATATTACTTTGCTTATCATTGTTTTAATAAAAAAAAAGGTACTACTGTCAAAGGTAAATAATACTAGTGTCAACATTGTCAACGTCATTCATTCATTCAACGTTGACAAGTTGTCTTTTTTTTGACAGTTGCATGTCATGGATTTGGCATTTCCTAAATTTTAAAGTATAATGTGCTAAGCAAAGAAATATTTTACATTCTGCTGTCCGATGACGTCATCTTAGGTTTTTTAGTTTTTAATTTTTTTCTAAGCAATATAAAAAATTAATAAATATATATTCGCGTAGCGGAAAACTAAATAAAGAATTGGTATTTTTTGTTTCAGAGCTTAACAATTTTGAAATGTTGTCCATTATAACACTGAACGCGTTACTAAGTTGGTAGTACATTCACCCGGATTGTGGAAGGTGTGGGTTCGAGTCCCGCCTGAACACGAGATGAAATTTTTAAGTGTGTTATTTACTAAAGAATAAGATGTAATGATATTAGAAATGTAATGAGGCGGGATCACATTAGTTTATATGAGATAAAAAAAGTGTTTTTTTTTATTCATCGGTGTATATGTAGTAATATCGGTGTACGTAGATTGTAGACAAAAAATAATAAACGAAAAGTGTTTTTTTTTTGTTAGCTAGATGATTCATTCCACTGGTGTTTACGTTGATTTTGCATCTCGACTCAATAGCGCTAAGAACACATATACTTATACAAAAAATATTATATGCCCTAATCTATACTATTTATAGAGAGGTAAATCCTACAGACAGTAACAACGTTTATAGGTAATCTGAAAATTGCTTGCGCGATGTAATAGCGGGCATCTATACTATAAAAACAGACAGTTTCATAATGTTCATTTCGTTTTATTTTATTTCATTGAATGCTATTGGTGGTTGTTGCTATGGGTTGGGCGACCATTGCGCATCCAGTTGCAGTGCAGACTGATCCCGCATTCATCATCGATGCCTCGTCCGGTAGCAATGGGTCGATATAGGACTTAACTATAGGTGCATAATAACTGTATGCGCGCGCTAGAAGTTGTTTTGATTTGTTAGCCGTAATAATTTTATATTTAAACTGTAGATACCCACACTCCTATTTATTAATTATAATAATTTAATAGTATGTATCTCATTATGTATCTCAGTATGTACCTCAGTATGTATCTCATTATCATTTGATATTTTCTTCTTAGTAGATATATATACCCACATTACACATACACGTTAGGTACACAAAATACACTAGACAAGCGTCCGTGGCACTCATTCAGCTGGTCTCACTGAAAACCAGCGTCATGGCCTTTGTCTGGGCTGTGACATAAGCTGAGTGAGGGCCATTTATACTAGACGTCATAACACATCATTATATTCATTTGGCACTGTCTGGACATGATTGAATATAGTTTTGGTTTTTTTTTTTTTTTTTTTTTCCCTTTTGGTTTTATTTTTATGTATTTTGATTGTTTTATGTTTTGTTTTCTGTTTGTACCAAATTGTGTTCTGTTTATAATTGCTATATGTTCTGTGTTGTGATGTCTATAATAATAAATATTTTCTTTCTTTCTTTCTAAAAATTAAAAATTATATAATATTGGTTCGTAGGTAGGTAAGTCATATAACACTACTCTTTGGGTTAGTCGTCGGGTATCAATCAATTGTGAAAATATCTTTCAATTTTTTTTCTTTTTTGTTTTGTTTTTTCTCTATCATTGTGTACATACTGTGGCACAGATAATAATGCGCGCAGTTAATTGATGGCGCCACTGTCGCTTATGATAATATTGGTTTGACACCCGCGAATGCCATTTTTTTTGTTGTTTTGTTGTTTTTTTAAATAAAATTTTAATGTATTTAAATTGATTATGTATGTATCTCTGTGTTATTATTTCCTTTGTTTTGTATATGTAATTTTTCATTTCTTTTTACTTGTATATAGTGCATGTCAATCTTTTATAATATTTTTTTTCAATGCAAAGGCGTCACCCAAGGTCCAGCCTGAAATCAGCGCATGCAGCTGCTGTGTGTGGCAGTTGCAGCATATGCTTGAGGCTGAGCCTTGTTGGCCGCAACTCTTTGTCTCTGTACCTTGTTGTCTCTGTTTTTGGTTCTATGTGTAATGTTTGAGTTTCAATAAATTGTTTCTTATCTTATCTTCTCTTATTGGAATAAAGTTGAACTTATGTCCGGAAACGAATTGAGGGCGGGCCACTAGTATATTATAAGACTTACAAGCTTTAGCTCACCAACCTTTAAGAAACGATTGGTAATTTATTTCCCATGAGTAGGTACTCGTACCTATGTTGCATCTCTACGTGTCATTAATCTCGTGCCGGCTGAGGAATGGATGCAATAAGATGACCGTTTGTTCTAGCTTAATACTCATTCTGCAGTATGCAGCTACGGCCCCAATGCAGTAATGTAATCCCATGTGCTGAGTGAAATTTATGTATGCAAATTGTTGTGTAGCAAAATGTGACAAATGTAAGGAAATGAGATGAGACAACCAGAGATGTTATGAGAGGAAACAAAATGAAATGTAATAGAATAGAATAATGATTAATTTTCTCATCACAAAACAGGCAAAAATAAAGTTTAAAACTTAAACCCGACTACCAAAAAACACGCTCTAAAAAGTACGAAACAAGAAAACTCTCTCTGCTGAGATTATTATGACATATGGCCGTGTTCGTATGCCACATTGATTTTATTTTATTATTATAATGAATCTGTTTTGCTACAGTAGGTGACATACGACCACGGCGATACGGCATAATAATCTCAGCAGAGAGAGTTTTTTTGTTTCGTACTTTTTAGAGCGTGTTTTTTTGGTAGTCGGATTTTAGTTTTTAAACTTTGTTTTTTATTTAACATATTTTTAGTTATGTAAATATAATTACATATTTGAAATGTGCTAAAAAAGCTCTTTCATTTGATACACCACACGGTACCGTCAAGCAAAATTTTTTTTTTGTTCCTTACTCTAACTCCCCTAGAGGACGCTGTAATAAATTTAACGTGACGTCATGTTGCCTATAACCAGAAGACAACCAAGACGCTTCTAGCGACACCTCATTTGTTTAAATATGATAACTAGTTTAGATGTTACGTGGAAACAGATGAACATACATACATACATACATACATACATACATACATACATACATACATACATAGCCTGTCAAAATCATAACCCTCCTTTTGCTTTGCCGTAGTCGGGTAAAATAAACATACAACAGGTAAGCTTAGAAGTAGACTTAAATGTAACAACTTAAATATAACAGGTTAATTGTAACAAACATTATTGTATTTACCTACTTGCCAAATATCTGATCATTCCGTATCGTTCCATATCGTGACACTCTTTATAGTTCCTCAGGAATGCGTTCTGGAGCGGTCCGGAACGAACAAAGCGATCCATATCGTGACACCACCCGAGCGGCGGCAGAGCTACTGAACGTTCCGTATCGTTCCATATTGTAAACACCCTTTCATCATCATCATCATCAGCAACCCACACTCTATCACTGCTGGACATAGGTCTCCCCTAATGCACGCCACTGAATCAATTTTTCGCGTACAAAAACGGACCCAAAATTTGTGCATGGTTATTTAATAAATAGTACGAGTGTTTTCCGAGGGGTTGTAACCCCGAAATTGTTTATAATAGATCTGGTTTAGTAGCTTACAATTAAAACCGATTGGCGTCGCTAGTGTGCCCTACCCGTCACCTTAAAACAAACAGTTGGGGAAAAAAATATGGGTAACTAGATACCTACCTATGCTATAATAGGTCACCAGGTCTCACCTCCATTTACTCATCATCATCAGCCCATTTAAGTCCCCACTGCTGGGGCACAGGCCTCCCTCAATCACATGAGGGGTAATTGCCATACTCACCACGCTTGGCAGACGGGTTGGCGAGGGTTTTGATATAAATGCAGAGTTTTCCATCTCTGGGTGCTGATGATATGCCATCAGCTTTACTTTAGTCGCCTTTTCGACACCTCGGTAAGAGTGAGGGTGGGCTATTCTACTCTGCTGGGGACCACACGGCGTAATAACTTGTTTGGAACTAATAGTCTTAAAACCCGCCATTGCTTTTAGAGTGTTATCCGCTGAATACGTAGGTGTTATATAGTATTTTTTTTATTAATTTATATTACGGCGTTACACTAGTATATTATGTAAATGATATTTTGTAAATCCCTAATCATTTTAATAGTATGGCGGAAAACCATGTATGTACTGAATAAATATTTTTATTAAGTACTATTATTAACTTTTTTTAACGCTTGTAAGACAATATAGGACATTAGAAATAGAGGAGGTAATAATGAAATGAGATTTTTGTAATGAAATCGGTTACATAAATAGATAGGTATTCTTTATGGCACATTTAAAGCGCTGACGTGAGAAAACGTGGAATGAAAAAAAATATAACAAATTTAGAAAATCCAAAAAAAAGTGGCTTTAGAAATTTACAGAAACTCCCAACTACTCGACTAGAAAATTAACCGTCGGAACTACGATAAAGTCCAGTTAACTCTGAAAATTTTACCATAAAACTTCACCGACATAAATTGCCAGAAATTCCTAGCAATTTACCCGAGCGCTTATCATAATTTGGACACATAGCCCAGCTAAATGACGTCATAACTTAACCAGGCCATTAGCACGTTATCCGAGAGTTTAGTAACTCTTGCGGCACTTGAACTGTGCCTAATATTAAATCTAATAGTATAAATCTAATAGTCTGCCACCTACTCACATTGGTACTTATAAGAAAAGCTTTCTTGGCTATACTATTAAAGAGTTAGATCCTATAGACAGCGATAACGCTGTAATACGAAATCGCGAAACGCTTGCGCGTAGCAATCGACGCCTAACGCCATCTATTGGTATTAAGTGGAACGAATGTCCCGAAACGAAGTGAGGGTGGGTCCTTATATATAGGTAAATTTCTGTAGACAACCTCCAGGTATTTAGGTACATAATAATAATATCCTCCAACCGATTATGGCCACGGCGGCCAATCTCACTGATCAGCCACGTACGCAGGATATATTATAGTGCTCAAGTGTGTGCGCAAACACAAATGCACTCTCTATTCCCTTACCCTCATATTCCGATGGGACACTACTGTGATACGACCGGAGAAGGATCGGGCGTAGGACCAACAGCTTAAGGTGCTTTCCGAGGCGCAGGGGTGCAAGACCGCCAACTTCAAGACTCCGGGCTGCCACTAAGTATTTCTTACCGAAAACTTAGGTACATTTTTGGCCCGCCCCGGGGATTTAACCCGAGACCTCTTGCGCAGCCGTCGCTTTAAAGTGCGACCCACTAACCACTGCGCCACCGAGGCTGTCAAATTTACGTAATACGAGAAGACAAAATACTTGCGCGATGCAATCGACACCCAGGGCCATCTATTAGTTAAGTTAGAAACTAATTGCAATCTCGAAAATACGTGAGAGCAGGCCACAAGTCATATAATATAGAACTTGAGTGACGCAGAGGATTTTTTTTTAACAGACCAGCATGGACCACTATCATAGCTAATGTTAATTGAAGATGTTAACTTAACATCAGGTATAAACATGGGCCATGCTCGCCTTTTTGTTGATATGTTTATTATAAAAAAAAAACTCTCAAGATTCTGAAAAGCTTTTGTTTTGAGTCTTGAAACTTTAGTATTTACCCAGACATAGGCCTTAAAAATCATAGCTAAATATATTTTTTAAAACGCCAAATTGTTGGCTGACATTGGTTTTCTGTGTGAGTTAGCTCTGACAGAAGTTTACTCTTATATATATTCCCGGTTGCGTCCAAAGCTGCCACATTTTCACACTGTGGTAAAATGGCAAATTCCTATCAAATATCTGTATTTAAACCAATTCTAGTCCAAACCTCGCTTACACGATTCGCAAGCTTAACGGAAGATAAGTTTCTGCTAAGAAAAATAACCTTAAACTAACCTAAACACAGGTAAATTTATTCACAGGGTAGGGTTGCTATTTGCAATAAAATTCTCGAAGTTGAGGGAAAATAAGCACGAAATTTTCTAATATTAAAAAAATTACTACAAAATCATTTGATGAGCTATTTTAAAAATTGAGATGTTGTGTACAAGATTGTGAAATGAAATGAAATCATCATCATCATCATCATCATCAGCCCATTTAAGTCCCCACTGCTGGGGCACGGGCCTTCCTCAATCACATGAGGGGTAATTGCCATACTCACCACCCTTGGCAGACGGGTTGGCGAGGGTTTAGATATAAATGCAGAGTTTTCCTTCTCTGGGTGCTGATGATCATGCCAGCAGCTTTACCTTAGTCGCCTTTTACGACACCTCGGTAATAGTGAGGGTGGCCTATTCTACTCTGCCGGGAACCACACGGCAATGAAATGAAATGAACATTGTTTATTCAATTTAGGTCCATACAGAACACTTATGAATGTCAACATGTTTACCATTGGTTCGGAATGTAGTTTTCTGCCAAGAAGACACCCGCAAGATACTCAGCAGTTACTCTTTTAAAAAAAAGGTTTTACAAAATGTCACCATTAACTTAAAAATATAGTAAAATTTTTGTGTTACTAATATGTCCCTAAATTATTGTCATTAAAAAAATCGTCTATTTTATAATAGCCTTTCTTCATTAAACAGTTTTTTATATACAATTTAAACTTATGTGTGGGCAAGTCAATAATAATCTGAGGTAACTTATTAAACATTTTTATGCTCAATACTATAAATGAGCTAAAAAAACTTGTCCAAAAATGAGGTCAGATTGTGAGTAAGTAATTACACAAGTCAACAAGAAAACACAACCTGAATAAAAATATGATAAATATGAAGAGCTTGATATGCTGAATCTAGATCTGTTATCAGAATTTTCATATCACGTCAAGTTATTAAGTTACAGCGGGTTGAAAATCTGAAAAGTGGCACTTAGTGCTTATTTTGGGATTTATTTAAATATGTTTCAATTGGGATGTAACAAATTTCAATAGATATTTTGAAAATAAAAACCCCAAACTATGAAATGCTTTTTAATTTATAATTTTACCTGATTTCCCTGCAACGCTACAGCCAATTAAGCTATCTTATGTTTTTCCCATTACAAGAATTAAGTGATGATTTGTATGCGCTATAAGTACACGGATGTTGATATGAATACTCAATATAGATTAAAGACTACAAAATAAATCTTATTGATATATATAATAGAGAAAATGAGCTTTACTAATATGCCGAAAACATTTTTTTAAAGTGCTTGTACTTGTTTTGAAATTGCCAATGAAAAAGAACCTAAAACCAAATTTTGAGATATTTGGCTATCTATAAATCAAATACTAGACGAGGTATCTAAATTTTGAAAACAGATTCATAATCAGAGAGTGCAATTTAGTAAAATAATGGACCGCTGTTATTTGTTACGAAAAAAAGTTAAAAATTTGTTGACTAGTGTTATTTATTGACGACATACAAGAATTACAGGGATAGGACACATAACATTAAATAGATATTGCACTGAACTGATTTTGATTGCACACTGTGCAACCCGTACCAAATGATACGTGTCCCGTGGGATTGCCGTCAAATTATTTCACATGTCCGGCTAATCCACAACGAATGGCGACCCCACACAGGGTGCTTCCCGCTTCCCACCCTTTCACTCGGAGATTTATTGTGGAAAGGATGAAATAATACTCTGTATCGTGTTTTGTTAGCTGCCCGTTACCCGTTGTCCTACGTTAACGACGCGATGTAACGCGATTACACGACACAGTGACCGGCTGCTTCCAAAAGCAAATATCAAATGAGAGGCAAAACCTTGGCTTCATCCAGGGGGGGAAGGGGCGAGGAAGAGGTATCGATTTAGAAAATAATCTCTACCCCACTGGATTCCATGCGCAGGAGGCATGTCCCTGGTGCTCATGGTCGCGTATACATACAGAAGGTTTTTCATCATCGCCAACCTTGAAAGTTACATACTTACATTTCGAAGATCCATTTTTCTCTTATCATCAGCCCATTTAAGTCCCCACTGCTGGGGCACGGGCCTCCCTCAATCACATGAGGGGTAATTGCCATACTCACCACGCTTGCCAGACGGGTTGGCAGGGGGTTTGATATAAATGCAGAGTTTTCCTTCTCTGGGTGCTAATGATCATGTCAGCATCTTTTCCTTAGTCGCCTTTTACGACACCTCGGTAAGGGTGGCTTATTCTACTCTGCCGGGGACCACACGGCCATTTTTATCTATATAATTTATTTTTATCTATTGAAATTCAGATTTGCTTATATATATATATATATATATATATATATATATATATATTATGTTAGAGGCGGATAAACGAGCAAGTCACCTGATGAAAAGTAATACTCCTGCAGCTGCATAAGTATTACTTTCCATTTCACCGTTCCACAGAACTTACAAATAAAGGTATTTAAAATTTATCTTGTGTGGAATCCTTGTTATTTGACGAGAGGTGGACGTTAATGTTTGCAACATAGTTCTATAGTAGATATTATTATAGTTCGCTCACCTAGGACATCGGTAGACTTGCTCACTGGGAAAGGTAAATGTTCGTGTAGGATTTTATTTTCATCCCGTGTGTAGTTTGTTTTTAGGTTATTTAGTAGAAGATAACGTGATCCAGTTGGTCTGGTTCCCAGTTTAAAGGTTGCGAAGGTCAGACCATCATCATCATCATCAGCCCATTTAAGTCCCCACTGCTGGGGCACGGGCCTCCCTCAATCACATGAGGGATAGCTGCCATACTCACCACGCTTGGCAGACGGGTTGGCGAGGGTTTTGATATAAATGCAGAGTTTTCCTTCTCTGGGTGCTGATGATCATGCCAGCAGCTTTACCTTAGTCGCCTTTTACGACACCTCGGTAAGAGTGACGGTGGCCTATTCTGCTCTGCCGGGGACCACACGGCTAAGGTCAGACCACATTCGCTTCATTGTAATAACCAGGCCTCCCGAGTCCCGGATTATGGTCCAAGCGTACCCCGGCCTCCGAATCGTCAACTATGGACGCAACAGGGACACGTTTACAATAAGGTGGATAGATTGAGTATCTATTAGATACTCATTTGGAGCAGACGGCTCACCTGATGGTAAGTGACTACCGCCACACATGGACATCTGCCACTCATGAGGCATCACAGATGCGTTGAAGGCTATTAAGGGAGGAATAAGCTCTTTTCTTGAAGATCACCAGGTCGTATCTGTTCGGAAACACCATTCCATACGCACTGGGGTGGAATAAAATCCATCCCCGCTAGGACGCCTTGTTGGTCTAGTGGTTTAAGTACCGGGCCTTGATCTCGGGGTCCTGGGTTCGATTCCTGGTTTGAGCAAAAAGTATGTTTCGAAATTTTCGAAACTAGCTCGCGGTTGTGATCACCAATCCGCATTTGGCAAGCGTGGTGATTAAGCCTAATCCCATCATAGTAGCGATAACTTGATTTCTATAATGGAAGCCGTCGCCCTGCAATGGGACAGTTAATAGGTTGATTCTTTACTTATACTACATATTGACATTTTAAATAAAAATTTAGACAAGTATTATTTCTGGACTCGCAATAGTTTCTGAGATGATCATAGCGTGGGCAGCCCACAGGAAACGCACCTTAAGGAGTTTACGCAATACTATTTTTTATACTGGGCTTTCATTAGATACTCGTATAAATTCGGAAATATGGACAAAAAATCGAATTTACAAAATAATACGCCCAATCTTATCGTACGACTGAGAGAAAATAAGCCCAAATAAGCACAAGAATGGTGTGGTCCCGGCAGAGTAGAATAGGCCACCCTCACTTTTACCGAGGTATCGTAAAAGGCGACTAAGGTAAAGCTGCTGGCATGATCATCAGCACCCAGAGAAGGAAAACTCTGCGTTTATATCAAAACCCTCGTCAACCCGTCTGCCAAGCGTGGTGAGTATGGCAATTACCCCTCATGTGATTGAGGGAGGCCCGTGCCCCAGCAGTGGGGACTTCAATGGGCTGTCGACGAAGCACAAGAGTCCATGTTCCTTGTGGCCGAAAGAAAGATCTGGAGGAAGATTCTGGGATCTACACAAGCACTGGATGGAACTTTACTTACGCTAAGATGGGAATGCGATTTCAGAGTTCGACATTTTTTTTCAGAGTTTCCTTCGCCTGAAAACTAACAGTTTCTGTATTTAGCACTGAAACAAACAATAGAGCAGCATTATTTCATTATTTCAGCGGTAAATCTCGCTGAAAGGAAAGGAAGGAAGCGCGCAGGAAATGTACTAGCGAGGGTTTATTTGCAAGACAAGGTCTTAGTTTAAATGTTGTTTAAACAACGGTTTTATTTGTTGTCTCTTTTATAACCCGACTACGGCAAAGCAAAAAGGAGCGTAATAATTTTGACCTGTATGTATTTTCTTTTATGTGATAGATGGGAGTCGAGCAGACAAATCACCTAATGGTAAGTGATTGCCGCTGCCGCGACACCAGGAGAGTCACATGTGCGCTGCCAACCTTTGCTTGGGTACTGGTACGGAGCGGGTCAGGAGAAGCTTTTTAAAAAAAAAGTTTATTTTGGCTAAACGTATAATGGACAACATTACATATTTTTAACATGTCCATATTGATTTTTTATATGAAAATAGGCATAAAATGTACAGCCCCATATTTTTTCTTTTTTCAAAATTTGATACATAAAATAAAATAATTATTGAAATTCTTTATATTCTAAATAGACGTAAGCGCCAAATGACGTCATCGGACGGCTGAATACAGCGATATTCCTTTGCTTATCATTGCTTTAATAAAAAAAGGTACTAGGTACTGTCAAAGGTAAAGAATACTAGTGTCATCATTGTCAACGTCATTCATTCATTCAACGTTGACAAGTTGTGTTCTGTTTTTGACAGTTGCATGTTATGGGTTTGACATTACGTAAATTTAAAACTATATAATGTGTTAAGCAAAGAAACATTTCATGTTTTTTAGTTTTTAATTTTTTTCTCAGTAAATAAGCAATATAAAATATAAATAAATGTATATTCGAGAAGCGGAAAAGTAAAAAAAAGAATTGGTACTTTCAGTTTCATAGCTCAGCAATTTTGAAATGTTGTCCATTAAGAAATATAGATAATTATAGAAGTCACAAATGACGTAAGTAGGTATATTCGCGACGCAAGTCCAATTCACTCTTAAACTGCGTTTCCTTTTGCATTGAGGTCAATCGATGCAATGGGAAAGGCAGCAGTTTTATTTTATATTTCTGATAATGTATTACCCGATATAACAACCCCCCCGTTAAGGTGACGGGCAGGGTACACTAGCAACGCCAATCGGTTTTAATTTTTAGCTACTAAACAGAGTAGAATAGGCCACCCTCACTCTTACCGAGGGGTCGTAAAAGGCGACTAAGGTAAAGCTGCTGGCATGATCATCAGCACCCAGAGAAGGAAAACTCTGCATTTACATCAAAACCCTCGCCAACCCGTCTGCCAAGCGTGGTGAGTATGGCAATTACCCCTCATGTGATTGAGGGAGGCCCGTGCCCCAGCAGTGGGGACTTAAATGGGCTGATTATGATGATGACGGATCGGATCTATTTTAAACAATTTCGGGGTTACAACTTCTCAGCAAACACTTATTCTATTATTTAGTAAATAACCATGCACAAATGTTGAGTCCGTTTTTGTACGCGAAAAATTGATTCACGCCAAAAGTGGCCGCTTTTGGCGTGGATCAATTTTTCGCGTACGCGTTGGACCCAAAATTTTTGCATGGTTATTTAATAAATAGTATAAGTGTTTGCCGAGAGGTTGTAACCCCGAAATTGTTTAAAATAGATCTGGTTAGTCGCTAAAAATTAAAATCGATTGGCGTCGCTAGTGTGCCCTACCCGTCTCCTTAAGATGAATCATTACATCTCAAAATGATGTGATGAGGAATTTAAACTACTGCGAAGAATTGGAATTGCGTTTCGTTAAAAACAATTATTATATTTAAGCAATCTTAGAATTAGGCTAAGTTATAACAAAAGTAAGTCACTGCTAAAAATAAGATGAGATTAGTCTCACTCACACAGCGAAACACAGCAGAGTGCTGCTTCTGGTTGGTTTTCTGTATCACTCCGGTAGAGCTGGCCCATGCTAAAGTGTGGCTCTCCCACGGTCGAAATGCAAAAAGGAGCGTAATAATTTTGACCTGTATGTATTTTCTTTTATGTGATAGATGGCAGACGAGCCGACAAATCACCTGATGGTAAGTGATTGCCGCCGCCCCGACACCAGCGGAGTCACAAGTACGCTACCACCCTTTGGGTCTCCGGTAACCTCATTCACACAGCGAAACACAGCACAGTGCTGCTTCACGCCGGTTTTCTGTGAGGCCGCGGTATCACTCCGGTCCGGTTGGGCCGAAACGTGGCTCTCCTACGGTTGAATATATGCATCTGTGTATGTTCATCTGTTCTCTCATTAGAAGTTATGATTGTGATTTTATTTAGACAAATGAGATATTGTGGTTTTCTTTTAATTTTTAGGGTTCCGTACCTCAAAAGGAAAAAACGGAACCCTTATAATCCTATAAGGGTTTCGTTTTTTCCGTCTTTTCTTTTGTCCGTCTGTCAGTCAGTCTGTCTGTCTGTCAAGACTCTTTATCTCAAGAACGCGTGGACGTATAAAGCTGAAATTCACATGAAATACTCAGGTCTATTGTCCCTTTAAGCTGTGAAAATATCAAACTTCTAAGCCAAGCCAATCAAAAGATACAGCCAATTATGTCGATATTTTCAACAAATTTTCGACACTCGCAAAGGAATCAAAACCTACAGGATACTTCCTGTAAATTCAGAATCTTGAAATTTGGCATGAAGCATTGTAAAATAATGTAAATATAGGAAAAATTGCGAAAGTTACATTTTTTTTTTTATATAATAAAAAAAATATTTTAATAAAATGAAACTTACTACCTTATTTCTCACAAACGAATAAAGGTATCAAATTGAATGTATCAATTTATACCAAATACCTAAGGCTACTGTCCCTTTAAGCTGTTAAAAAAAATCTAACTTTTAAGTTAACGCGATCAAAAGATACAGCTGTTTATACCTACACTTCGATTGTAAACCGCTACGTTCGTACGGCGGAACCCTCGGTGCGCGAGTCAGACTCGCACTTGGCTGGTTTTTTTATACGTTGTGTTGATGTGTGTGTATTTGTGTTAATAGTTTAAAAACTTAATATATATGTTGTAGACATTTCAAATCGAAAAGAATTTGCGTACACTTCTGGCGGATGACTGGCAGGAGGTGGCGCAGGACCGACCTAGATGGAGACTCTTATTATCGGAGGCCAAGGCTCACTTTGGTTCGCTGCGCCAACCTAGTTAGTTAGTTAGTTAAAATAGGGTTTTAAACTCTCAAAATCTAAACCTGTTCCCAACTAAGCCGACCCTTAAGCCTGAATAGAGATGGGAAAAAGATATTTTAAACGATTTTTCTAAGTAATTAACTTTCGTCTTATGTCGGTTTCGTAAAGACTAGAAGTCGTAGAACAAACGTTCAAAATTGTTAGTAGAAGTATTTATTTAAGAGATGTAACTGAATAATATCTAATTATGTCACTTAATTATGGAGTTCAACAATTTTAGCATAATACTTCATCCAGATCCAAAGAAATACTTACCTGAAAGTCTGTTATTTAAAATATTAGTCAAATCAGAATTATTTATTTCATAAACTGTGTTGCAAATGGTGAAAAAAAACAATGTATAGCTTCTACAGTTACCTTAAAACGCATGCAACTAATAAAATAAAATAAAATATTCTAAATAAACCCTTAAAATGATTCACGCTCATAACATTAATTTAAGGTGTAGAATATATTCTCATTTATTTGGTTGATCTATGAATTAAGATACTGAATTTTAACATTATTATTTTGAGTGTTATTGTCATTCACTATTATTATTTACGAAACATACACGTAATAAAATTTTTCGTAATGTATAAAGTTGCTGATCGCAGCCTAGGGAAATAAGTTAATTATTGAAAGAACGCAGTGAATGATAAAGAACGAATTGAAGATGAACGAATGGACGATAAAATGAACGAGAGTAAGAGTGAACGAGAAAGGTGAGGAGTGTGTTACTGAAGGTGTGAAAGATATAGAAGGTCTTGCAAGGCTCACTTGTTCTTCTTCTCCCTCTAATGGCGTTTAGATGTAAAGTATGTTTTTTTTGGGAAATGAAATAGCATTTAATGCAATCCGGCCTTCTCATTCCACATAAATTAATTTAAAAAGAAACAATGTCTGTCATACAAAAATCGATTTTCTTTTTATCAATATTGTCACTACAGTGCGACCACGATCAGAAGGCACTTCAGTGATATTGACAGGGGGGCGTTGTACAACATTTTTTCTATGGGAAAATGTCAAAACAGCATTAGTTCCGACTTTTGCCACGTGCCAAATAAACGTGCGGCAACTAAATGTTAGTAAAAATCTTATTTTAAAAATGTCAGATTACTAAAACGCCCCAGCTCTAACATCGAGTGCTTTAGACCGAACGAATTAGCCACAAAACGGTCCGATGATCGCCGATTAACTACTATTAAGTGGAGATATTGAGGGCTGTTAAGGGTTTGTACTTAAACCAGCATGAGTTTTCTGGGGACATTTAGACCCGAGATTGAAGTTTAGGGTTAAATTTGTGGTCGATTTCAACTTTAGTGGGGATTCGGCGGGTAGGGCTAAAACAATCCCTATGGGCTGATGCAATTCAAAGGTTTTAAATTAATGTCTAGTGGTTTTTAGTGATCAAATTTGGTGTTAATTTGTGCAGTGAAATGCCGCAAAGTGATCCTAATATAAAGAATCGTTGGATTGTATCGTTTTTAACACTGCTATTGTGTGTCGAATGAGTTGTCTCGTGACTGCTTGCTTGGACCAAATAGAGTCTTAAAACCTGCAATTGCTTTTAGAGTGATATCCGCTGAATCCGTAGGTCGATAAAACGTAAAACACCGGCGTTTTATTGAGTGACTGTGACTTTGACTGACTTCGACTGTTGACTACCTACTTATTCTAAATAAGTTACTTGACATTGGCGAATTATCTTCGGGTAGAGCCATAATAATAAAAAAAAACTTTAGTGAGGTAATAACTCATACCTAAGTGTATGAGTTTTAAAGATTTAAGCTAGATTATTGTAAAGTGATTTGGTAATAATAATGAACGCCCCTTTGGTCTAATGGTTTAAGTACCGGGCCTTGATCTCGGGGTCCTGGGTTCGATTTCCGGGTTGAGCAAAGCTATGTTTCGATTTTTTTTAACATAGCTCGGGTTTGTGATCACCGTACACACAACTCTGTATTTGATAATAACAAAGTTAGGTGTTGAGTATAAATTTCTCAGTCTTCAGTGTCATATTTACCGCCTGTCTTTTTTTTTTACTTAATTATTAAATTTTCCATAGCTAAGGTTTTTCCTCGTACCATGGAAATCAGGACCAACAAAGGTACTTACCATAGATACCCAGAACCAACAATCGTTTGAGATGCTACGGGATCTGATCCTGTGACCCTTACCTATGCTCTAAACTATACTATTTATAAAGAGATAAATCGTACATACAGCAGCAATGCTTATAGGTAATATCCGAAAGCTCTTGCTTGCGCGATGTAATCGACACCTAGCGCCATCTATTTGTAAAAAGTGGAACTAAGATCCCATAAACGAAGCGAGGACGGGCCACTAGTTTTTTATGTGATACGTGGCAGACGAGCAGACGGATCACCTGATGGTAAGCAATCGCCGCTGCCCATGGACACCCATGACACCAGTGGAGTCGCAAATGCGCTGCCAACCCTTTAAACCCTTTCTTTCCCCCGGATTAAACCTCCGATACCCTCACTCACGCAGCGAAACACAGCACAGTACTGCTTCACGCCGGTTTTCTGTGAGGCCGTGGTATCACTCCGGTCGAGCCGGCCCATTCATGTCGAAGCGTGGCTCTCCCACGGTTAATTGGGGATAAAGAGATGCACTGTGAGGTACGCGTATGTAGCTACTTACTTGGAAAAAAAAACTTATCAAACGCACCATTGAGCCCGTCGTATTTACTCTATCAATGCTAATGGGAATTACACGCTAAGATGATCTAATCTGCGGCCGTCTGTACATACACGATGGATGGAACCCATCTTTGCCTCGACGCGTGGCCTTTTCACCTGAAAAGCAATGACCTGTTTCATGTTATTTGATTTGTGCCGTCTCTCGGGATCCTCCCCCCTCCCCAATCTCCCTCTACAGCGAAGCAAAAACTAACAGATTTACTAGAGATGCTTTGAATTTCATGTCTACTTTTATGAATGGACATCGGATTGCATTATTTAGGTAGATTAAGGTGACGGGTAGGGCACACTAGCGACGCCAATCGATTTTAATTTGTAGCTACTAAAGCGGATCTATTTTAAACAGTTTCGGGGTGACCACCTCTCGGCAAATACTTATACTATTTATTCAATAACCATGCAAAAATGTTGGGTCCTTTTTGTACGTGAAAAATGGATAACCGCCAAAAGCGGCCACCTTTAGCGTGAATCAATTTTTCGCGTACAAAAAGGACCCAACGTTTGTACATGGTTAATTAATAAATAGTATAAGCGTTTGCCGAGAGGTTGTAACCCCGATATTGTTTAAAATAGATCCGGCTTAGTAGGTAAAAATTAAAATCGATTGGCGTTGCTAGTGTGCCCCATCCGTCACCTTAAGAAAAATAGTTAAGAAAGTCTACTAGAGGGCCCAATCAGAAAGAAATGGGGTTAATAGATTGGCAGCGCATCTGTGACTCAATGGTTAATGCGGTTCTGTCCATGATCAGCCGCAATCGCTTACCATCAGGTGATCCATCTGCTCGTGTGCCACCTATCACATAAAAATCCTTTTATTAAAGTCCACTTTCATTAATAAGCAGCTAATTGCATTCGCTCGTGTGGTCCCGGCAGAGTAGAATAGGCCACCCTCACTCTTACCGAGGTGTCGTAAAAGGCGACTAAGGTAAAGCTGCTTCGGCATGATCATCAGCACCCAGTGACGGAAAACTCTGCATTTATATCAAAACCCTCGCCAACCCGTCTGCCAAGCGTGGTGAGTATGGCAATTACCCCTCATGTGATTGAGGGAGGCCGTGTTCCCGCAGTGGGGACTTAAATGGGCTGACGATGATGCATTCGCTCGGGAAATTGAGGAGTTTCGAGGCAAGAAATTCCTTGCTAAAATTTGGATTTGAAGCCACGGATTAAAGATACAAAGGGGATTTATAATCGCCGTTTCTAATTTAGGGGACGTGCAAATACTCAGAAGACACCATTGAGTGGGGGTTTAGATTCTTGAGAGGGGTTTTAGATACTTACTGTTATATCCGATATTAGTTTATAACAACTGCTTAGCTAGACACATACCCTCCTATTCCAAAACGTGGTTTAAAATAAGTAGTGTGATTAATTATGGGAATAAATGAAGAACCAGAATAAACATTATTACGAAACTAAGTTTAACGTTTTTGAGTATATAAACTTTAATACTTAAGTTAAACCACCCGGACTCCTAGTTTAAAATGAATACTAAAATAATAACCTCAAAATTTCGATTCAGTAACCATGACAACTTATCTCTGTGACAGTTCATTCCGTTTTACACTAAAGTTATTTGTAAGAAAGTGGCTAATTTTTTTTTTTGGGATTTTATCCCAAAAATATAAGCAATTCCTATGCATATTACTTGGCAACCTTACTAAGGTAAATATTTTAATTTATTGTTGCTTAAAAACCATTCTTTAGAATTTTACTTCAGACAACAAAATAAGGTTATGTGAAATGAAATGTCCCTGAACGAGTGGTTGAATGATTCGATCAATTTTGACACTATCCGCGGTACTAAGTTGTTTAAGGTTAGTCGAGGATTTGTAATAAAAATTTAACTAACAATCATCATCATCAGCAACCCACACTCGTCCACTGCTGGACATAGGTCTCCCCTAATGCACGCCACTGCTCCCGATTTTCGGCCACTCTCATCCAGCCCACACCAGCCAGCCTTCGAATGTCATCATCCCATCTTGTCGCAGGGCGTCCTACACTACGCTTACCGAGTCCATAGTCCACCGAATTAGCAAACTGAAGTGGCAGTGGGTTCGTCATATTAGCCGCAGAACTGACAGCCGTCGGAGCCGTAAAGTCCTTGAGTGGAGACCGCGACTCGAACTAACAATATTCCGTGATAATCATAAACTTGCTAGTTTAGGATTAAAAGCGGTATCAGAGTAGTTTTTTGTAATAATTTATCTTTTAATAAAACCAATTGCCGCCATGCGGTCAAGTTAGTTGCCAGTAGTTAGTCAGTTGCAAATCATCCGTGTCCGCGAACCCTAAAAGAAAAGTGGGGTTCCCCTAAAAATTCCTGTAGTGAATTCGGTTCGGGCATAAATTCGGTGTTAGGAACTTTGATGTTTCATTTTTTTTTAAAAAACATCCGCCGGGTGCCTCGTAACACGGTACACGTAGCGCGTACGGTACCGTTAAGGGTATTTCTTCCCATATCTTGTCAGTAACTAGATAAAATCGGGGAAAATAGACGCAGGCAGGGCGTTGACTCCTTGGCAGTGCGTTTCACGAAGGTGGAGGAAAAACCCTGTTCTTCTTCTTCGTTTTCTTCATTGCTAAAGGTTGTCATCATCTTCAGCCCATTTAAGTCCCCACTGCTGGGGCACGGGCCTCCCTCAATCACACGAGCGGTAATTGCCATACTCACCACGCTTGGCAGACGGGTTGGCGAGGGTTTTGAAATGCAGAGTTTTCCTTCTCTGGGTGCTAATGATCATGCCAGCAGCTTTACCTTAGTCGCCTTTTACGACACCTCGGTAAGAGTGAGGGTGGCCTATTCTACTCTGCCGGGGACCACACGGCCGTCTTTCCATTCTTCCCTATTCTCAGCTTGTCTTAGGGCAATTGACAAAGTGAGTTCGGTGTGACAAGGTCTTTCTATTCTTACCTATTTTCGGCTTGTCTTAGGGCAATCGGTAAAGTTAGGGTCTTAGGGCAACCAACGAAGAGGTGAACGGCCTCTTCGTCTTTTACCATTGACTTTCCTCACAACAAGTCAGACTTTCTCCGGGCGATATGGCCAAAGTAACCAGGTACTCTTCGGTAACAGATCGACAGTCGTTTCGATCTTCAGACTGTACAGTCGGCTTCAGCTCAAGTTACCCCCTTGCAATGCAAAAATAGCACTTGTATCTCAGATATAAGGACGGTCCAAAGTCCAACAAGGGTAGCTCGACGTGACGCCGTGTGTACAGTGGTGGACACATCAAGCTATACAAAACTGTCAAATTTCCTCAATCGATTTCGAACTCATTGTGTAACAATATAAGGTTTATAATCGAATGAAGAAATTTGACAGTTTTGTATAGCTTGATGTGTCCGCCACTGTACATATGTTTCTAAAAACATGGTGTCTCTTAAAATTTCCTTTCCCCATCCCAGGCCACAATTAAAGGCATTCTCGTAAGTGTTCCCATTAACAAAGACATCAGAAGGTAATACAATTTAGTCGACTCGTAACATGAGGATAATTTTGTGTTCAACAAAAGCATAGTATAAAATTGGCCAGTGTAATTAAACTCCTTTTAATTAATTCCACAAATTGTGGGCAATATTTGAGATAATTGTTCTGATTGTGTAATCGTGATTTAGTTGGTCTGGTTTCCTAAATCCATGGGTTGCGATAATCAGACGGCAGTCGCTTAATTGTATAATGGAGAATTTGACTTGACTGCCTCGGTGGCGCAGTGGTTAGTGGGTCGCACTTAAAAGCGACGGCTGTGCAAGAGGTCCCGGGTTCGATCCCCGGGTCGGGTCAAAAATTTGTACCTAAGTTTTCGGTAAGAAATTCTTAGTGGCAGCCCGGAGTCTGGAAGTTGGCGGTCTAGTACCCCCGTGCCTCGGAAAGCACGTTAAGCCGTTGATCCTGCGCCCAATCCCTCTCTGGTCGTGTCACAGTAGTGTCCCATCGGAATATGAGGGTAAGGGAATAGAGAGTGCACTTGTGTTTGCGCACACACTTGAGCACTATAATATATCCTGCGTACGTGGCTGATCGTTGAGATTGGCCGCCGTAGCCGTAATCGGTTGGAGGATATTATTAATGGAGAATTTGAATAGGTGTACAAAATCGCTCAAAACTATACTCCCAGTAGAGCTAATATCTATACAAATACACAAGTTTTGTTTCATCAAAAAAGACCAGTGAATTTACAGAATTAACTTAATTAAAATTTCGCATGCGCGCGCTAATATTGTGACGTCACCCTAGAACATTTTTTTTTTAAATTATGCATCTCGGGAAATACAGGACGCGGTATCGTAATAATATTTTCCGTCATGTTTTTAGGGTTCCGTAGCCAAAATGGCAAAAACGGAACCCTTATAGTTTCGTCATGTCCGTCTGTCCGTCTGTCCGTCTGTCCGTCTGTCACAGCCGATTTACTCGGAAACTATAAGTACTACAGTGATGAAATTTGATGGGAATATGTGTTGTATGAACCGCTACAAAAATATGACACTAAATAGTAAAAAAAAGAATTGGGGGTGGGGCCCCCCATACATGTAACTGAGGGATGAATTTTTTTTTTTCGATGTACATACCCGTGTGGGGTATCAATGGAAAGGTCTTTTAAAATGATATAAAGTTTTCTAAAAAACATTTTTCTTAAAGTGAACGGTTTTTGAGATATCAGCTCTCAAAGTCGTAAAAAGTATGTCCCCCCCCCCTCTATTTTTATAACTACGGGGTATAAAATTCTAAAAAAAATAGAGGTGATGCATGCTAATTAACTCTTTCAACGATTTTTGGTTTGAACAAAGTATCTCTTATAGTTTTTGAGATAGGTTGATTTAACTGTAATTTTGGACTTTGCTGCTACGGAACCCTTTGTGCGCGAGCCCGACTCGCACTTGGCCGGTTTTTTTATTTTCAACCAAGTTGATGGAGACACGGGCGATGTATTAAGGTGACGGGTAGGGCACACTAGCGACGCCAATCGATTTTAAGTTTTAGCTAATAAACGGGATCTATTTTAAACTATTTCGGGGTTACCACCTCTCGGCAAACACTTATACTATTTATTAAATAACCATGCACAAATGTTGGGCATGTTGTTGTACGCGAAAAATTTATTCACGCCAAAAGTGACCGCTTTTGGCGTGACATCATTTTTTCACACATCATACATTCATCAACACAGCGCAGGCGCTGCTTCACGCCGGTCTTCTGTGAGGCACTGGTATCAGTCCGGTCGAGCCGGCCCATTCATGCCTAAGCGTGGCTCTCCCACATTGAAGACTATTGTAATTGTGTATTGGAAGTACTATTGAACTACCTGTGCGGATAAAGAATGGGATCAGAAATGGCGGCCCATCTATTCACTTCTCGCTCGCACACTATCGCACCCCATCGCGAGTATAGACGCAAATAGTGTGCGAGCGAGAAGTGAATAGATGCGCCGCCATTTCTGATCCCATTCTTTATCCGCACAGGTTGTATGTGTGTGCATGTTTGAGTGTTTAGTGAGCGAATTTGTGTATGTTTGTGTCACTCGTAAATGTGTCGCTCGGATGAACCACTCGTAATTTTTCTACTGTGACAAAAGCAATTATACTAGAAAAACTGAGTGTACATTTTCGTGTTGCCTCTTGCCAGCATCATTCATTTATTCGTTTCTCAGAACGAGAAAAGTTTAATAATGGACAAATATTTTACTTTATTTTGAAGATAAGAAATAAAAACTGCCATCAAAATAATTTTAAGCTAAAAAGTAGACTAATTTGGAGCGATGCTAGCATGGTAGCTCAGTGGATGAGAACGCGCCTTCCATACGGGGTGTTTCGAAACCATATGCGCATAGATTGGCCGTGTGGTCCCCGGCAGAGTAGAATAGGCCACCCTCACTCGTACCGAGGTGTCGTAAAAGGCGACTAAGGTAAAGCTGCTGGCATGATCATCAGCACCCAGAGAAGGAAAACTCTGCATTTATATCTAAACCCTCGCCAACTCGTCTGCCAAGCGTGGTGAGTATGGCAATTACCGCTCATGTGATTGAGGGAGGCCCATGCCCCAGCAGTGGGGATTTAAATGGGCTGATGATTATGATGATGCGCAAAGATATGAAAACAGTTATGTTGTTCAACTGTACAGTTACGAATCCTCAAATATTTTGGCCAGGTTGTTCGCAACGAACACTCCATGGTTGACATATGGCGACTCACTGTCCAGGGACAGGTGGAAGGCTGCAAGCGGTCGCGCGGGCGCTCACCGACTTGTTCGACAGACATGATTAGGGCTGTAACACAGACATCCATTGTCCAAAACTCCTTAGACGCTGTGAACTGCAAACTCGCACACTATTTGCGTCTATACTCGCACTCGTGGGGTGCGAGTATAGACGCAAATAGTGTGCGATCCCATTCTTTATCCGCACAGGTAGTAACTGTTAAACTTACGCCAAAGATTGGTGGTTGTTGGTATCATAATTGATTGACCGGATGGCGCAATTGGTAGTGACCCTGCCTCTTACGCCAAAGGTCGTGGGTTCGATCCCCACCCTGGACAAACATTCGTGAGATGAACACTTGTGTTTGTTCAGTGTCTGGGTGTAAAATATGTTCGAGTATTTAAGTATATATTTGTGTTCCTCTGTTGTCTGATATCTGTAACACAAGTGCTTAAGCTACTTAGTACGGAATCAGGTCATCGTATGAGGTGTTGTGAGAATTATTATTATTAATTATACATAACATAACAATTCGTTACGTACGATGGAATGAAATACTCTGCTGTCATTGAATCAGAAGGCTTATTCTCGTGGACTCGACATTGAAATCGAGTGAAAGATATGTATGGACGAATGTATGAAATATCTAAATTTGACTTCGATGTCAAGTGCACGAGAATAGCCCCTCAAATCTCGCGTGCAGCTTAGTGTAGTGAATCGATAGTTTCCCTATCGATAGTTATCTCAAGAATCATTCAGACTATCGATAGTATTGCTATTTGTCAAATCGATAGTATCTATCGATGGTAAATTTTGATCAAAACTATTGATAATGTCAATATTATCGATACTATCGATTGTTTAATGCCCAATACTATCGACAGTATCGATAGAATTGTGTTAGCTATGTTTCGATAGTATTGCTGCCTGATTTAATGTGTGAAATACTATCGATAGTATTGACAATCAGCAACACTATCGATAGACTATCGATATTATTGATTTTACTTTTACTATCGATAATGGATTATCTATAAGCAACACTAGTGCAGCTTAAGGGCAGCTCGCGGGCAACTCATGAGCGGCTTGCGAGTCACAAGAGTTGTGGACGCACCCTAAGGGAGGTCGCTCAACCTACAATCGCGGCGGGCTGGAGTCGAGGCGAAGGGCGTTCCTAGGTTTTTTAACAAAATGGCGTGCGCTCACATACTACAGTCGCGACACGGGTGAGGCAGCGGCAGTGGCGTTCAAGTGTGGTCCGCCATTTTGTCATTTAATTTGGATGAATTAAGTGAAGGCAACTTTCGTCTAATGTCACCCGCCTCGACTCCACATAGAGGCCAATTCTAAAACGCGCCTCGACTCCAAGCCGCCTCCACCGTGACTGTGGTGTGGGCGACGCGACTATTTATTATGACCAGAAGGCCAATTCTCGAGCACTTGACATTAATATCAAATTTAGAGATTTTTTCTTTTAATATTTTTATTGGATTAGTTACATACCACAGACTCGAGGTCCGTGCCTTTGTTTACTAGTAATATAATTAAAAAATTATCATGTTTGCTCCGCTTACAAAAAATAGTTTTCTTACATACATAAATGTAATGTACTCGTAATTTAGAGATTTTACACATTCGACCATACAATTTTTTAACTAGACTTCTATTCTGAGTGAACGAGGCTTCTCGTTCACTCATTAAAAAAGTTCGTTCTGTAGTTTTTTAGATTTTCGCGTTGGATTATAACTATAATTTATCAAGACGGGAATTAACACGATGTTTATTATGTGAAACAACATTGTGTACTCACATGGCTCGACGTTTCGGCTACGTTACAGCAGCCGTGGTCACTAGCGGACTGGCAAAGCACGGCGTCGTCTGCTGGGGCCGCGGCTGTGAATGTTCGGACACCCTCACAAATATAAAAACAATATGTGAGTACACAATGTTGTATCACATAATAAATATCATGTTAATTCTCGTCTTGATAAATTAAAGTTCGTTCTCTAAATTGACGTCATGAAAATGTAGCAAATAATTATGGGTGAGTACATATGTCACCTGAAACAGCCGCCGGATTTTGCACAACAACTCCAGAACTTCGCTGTTTCCTTAATAAAGTGGTTAACTTTGCCAGGCGAGTTTATTATATTCTTGCTCAAGGTGATATTAAATTAAACCAAACTTGGAGACCCCACTTTGTGAAGATTACCTTTTTTAACATAATGCGTGACTCTTGAGTGAAATTGCGTTACTTTTTGTCTCGGTGTGACAGAACGGGACCGGACCAGAACGGGACCGTTGGATTATAACTATATTTTATCAAGACGGGAATTAACACGATATTTATTATGTGATACAATATTGTGTACTCACATATTTGGCTCGACGCGTTTCGGATACGTTACAGCAGCCGTGGTCACTAGCGGACTGGCGGAGCACGGCGTCGTCTGCTGGGGCCGCGGCTGTGAATGTTCGGACACCCTCACAAATATAAATAAAATATGTGAGCCAAATATGTGAGTACACAATGTTGTATCACATAATAAATATTATGTTTGTTCTCTAAATTGATGTCATGAAAATGTAGCAAATAATTATGAGTGAGTACATATGTCACCTCAAACAGCCGCCGGATTTTGCACAACAACTCCAGAACTTCGCTGTTTCCTTAATAAAGTGGTTAACTTTGCCAGGCGAGTTTATTATATTCTTGCTCAAGGTGATATTGAATTAAACCAAACTTCGAGATCCCACTTTGTGAAGATTACCTTTTTTAACATAATGCGTGACTCTTGAGTGAAATTGCGTTACTTTTTGTCTCGGTGTGACAGAACGGGACCGGGAAAAGGTGACGAGAGCCTTAAAACATTTATCGTTATTGGGAACACTGGACACCAATTCTCGTGCTCGTGATATTTTGAAAACATGGTGTATATCACCTGAAAACCATACAAAAAAACTATATTTTTAGTGATATATGTCGTATGAAAATTCATAGATATTTAAAGTCAGTTAAAAAATAATGGAAAATTGGGATACCGCTGGAGAGACGAGGTCGAAAAGGGCTTGCGCGGACTTTGCCAAGACTCACTTTGAGTCGCTGCGCCATGAAGATTTCTGACACCAATTAATTAAAATAAGACCATAGCAATGAAATGTTATATTTGTAAGCTTTCAAACTGAGCGTGTTTGTTTGAAAATGAGCTGATGGCTCCATTATTTGCTGCCCAGTGAATAAAGCGACAAAACATCAATTTGATGGGTAGCATAAAAAATAAATTAAAATAATTGGTGCCGCGTCGCGTCGACTGGACTTTGCAATTAATTGATGAAAAAGCTTTAACACTGTGGCACACTATAGTGGATTGATATAGGTATTCATATATGGTAGACTCCAAATCGATAAAGGTATTACGTATTAGGAGCTTTAAAATCGGTGCTTTGCTCTCTGAGCAAAAACTCCTCTGAGGTTTGGCCTGCTTGCACTGTTTTTTAAATATTTTTTATGCTAGAGGCGGACAAACAAGCCGCCCATGAATATCCGCGAAATCAGAGAAATCGCGAATGTGTTGCCGACCTTTTTAAAAAAGAGTACGCTCTTCTCTTGAAGGTTCCTAAGTAGGACACGTCGGGAAATACTCCTTCAGCGAAACCGTTCTACAGAACTGAGGTACGTGGTAGAAAGTTCCGCGAGAAACGCACAGCCATCGAGATGATGGGGATGGAATGACATTCGCTTGCGAGTGTTTCGATGTAAGAATTCAGTTGCAGGGAGTAGATCAAACCTTCAATCAATTCCTCAGATCACTCCCCATGATAGATGCGGTGTAGAATGCTGAGGGGAGGAGATTTATAATTCATTTATTATAGAAGTTAGATGGCACACAATTTACCACTTTGGGAGCGATTCTTGCGCAAAGTATTGTGTTTAGAAAAAATATATGTTAAAAACCTCAACATTATTTTAAAGACCAATCTATAGATACTCCATAGGTTTGATGAATAAAAAAATTGAGTTTATTTTTTATTTTTTCCAAATTTTGTGTAAAAATCGTAATGCGGTTAACAAAATACATCTATTTACCAAGTTTCAATAGTATAGTTCTTATAGTTTCGGAAAAAAGTGGGTGTGACATACGGACGGATGGACGGACAGACGAACAGACATGACGAATCTATAAGGGTTCCGTTTTTTGCCATTTGGCTACGGAACCCTAAAAAAGGCATTATAGTGTACATGCCGCAGCCAAGTAGCACAAACACTGCTGGACATAGGCCTCCCCCAATGATCTCCATACAGTTCGGTTCTGTGCCGCCCTCATTCAAGTGATTCCCGCGTCCTTCACCAGATCGTCTGATCGACCTCCGGTGCCCTGCCCATTGCCACTTGAGGCATGCAATTCTTTGGGCTATGTTTTTGACATTTGTTTTCCTAGGGATCTCATCATTCCTGATACGATCATGCAAGGAGACTCCGAGTATAGCCCTTTCCATGCGTCACTTTGAGCCTTCTTAAGTGGCTCATTGCAAGCGGCCACCTTTCGGTTCTGTATGTCATCACTGGCAACACACACGCATTAAAGATAGGCTGAAAGTATTCCGGGTAACTTCCCGAATGCTGTCCAGCTGAGATGGATTCGTCGATCAACCTCTTTCTGGAAGTTGGACTTACTAAATGGAACTTTTTGTCCCAAATGAATATACTCGTCCATAACTTCCAGTATAGAGTTTCCTTAACATGAGTGGGTACGACATAATTGTCGTCTTGTTTATGTTCATTTTAAGACCCACTTGTTGGAGTCTACTGAGGCCATCGAGCATTGTGCCTTCCAAGGTATCAGCCCTGATTACGATATCATTACCTAACACTTTGTAAATACTCATACAGCGTATCGTTTGAAACAACATAAGTACTTAACCGACTTTGGCTGTTCATATTGTCTGTAATGCGGTGTCTCGTGTTTTCAGTAAATAATTTCTATATCTCTCACTAAATTCTACAAATTTTCTCCAACAAAACAGACAGCTGAATACAATTCCTCATCTTCACAATACTCGCAATAATTATTTACGAAACTCTACCAAAGTTTCGGCGTCGAAAAGCGTACTTAAAAATGGCCCGAAGCAAAACTGTAACTTGAGTTACAACTGACGGGAGTTTTCAAAGTTTCCGAAGTTGGCCAAAGTTACGTTAGTACGTACTTGTCAAAGTAGCCTAACGCCGGGAGCTTCTTGCGATTCGTAATAAAAATAGCTTTTAAACTTTGTAAAGTAAACGGTTATAAAGTGAGTGGGCGCTGAAGCTTTTAGGGTTCCGCTACTAGAAAGGTTGACATTGAAAACCCTTTTTACCTAACGACTGACCGGATGGCGTAATTGGTAGTGACCCTGCCTTTTACGCCAAAGGTCATGGGTTCGATCCCCACCCTGGACAAACATTCGTGCAATGTTCGGTGTCTGGGTGTAATATATGTATTTAAGTATATATTGTGTTCCTCTGTTGTCTTGACATGCTTAAGGTGACTGAACCACGAAATTTTTTAAAATAGATCCGGTTTAGTAGCTAAAAATTAAAATCGATTGGCGTCGCTAGTGTGCCCTACCGTCACTTAAATAGTAGCACGTCCGTCCACACATGCTTCTAAGTAGCACTCGCACAAAAGTAGCACGCTTGAAGCATAAAAATAAGCATGTGTAACAGCACATTTTAGCCTTGTTGGACTTTGGACCGTCCTTGTGCCTGAGACACAAGAGCTATTATTGCACTGTGGGTGGGTAACTTGATCTGAAGCCCATTGTCGACTAGACAATAAAATCGAACATAGAAATGACATATATTCGTCCATACAAATCTCTAATTCGACTTCAATGACGAGGGTACTAGAATAGGTCTCCTGGCGCCGTTTAAAGTAACAAGGGTGGCGACAATCGCTTACCATCATGTTAAATCTGCTTGTCTGCCATCAATGACATTAAAAAATTAAAAAAAAAACATATTACGATCCGCAATGGACAATACGATAAAAGAAAATCCGAAAAGAAAAATACTATTTCTAGATTAGAATCAGAAATTTTAGAAAAATAGTTTCAGAATTTATGAAACAGATGTTAATGGAGAAATAAAAACAAAATGAAAAATCCTCCTGTGACGTCATCACTCGGCATGACAAATTAATAACGCCATTGCTCACTTTGATTTAAAAAAAAGGTAATCCATAAACCAAACTTCAAGCAATTACACTGACAGTAACTTAGTCGCCTAAACTTTTTTTATTGTACATATAGCACCAACATCACAAATACGTTCAGCCTCAGGACTATGTCACTTCCGGTGTATTAATTAATTTAAAAAAATATTTCTTTAAAAACACACACTTAATGAAAACTAAAAAAAATGCCATCTTTAATTTCCATTTTTTAATAATAATAATAATAAGTTTTTATTGAAAAACCACGAGAACAATATAAATACTTATAATCTACTTATACTAAGGTAACTAATTTTAAGTTTGTTGCCTGAACTAGAAATATCCTGTATCTCAGGCAAAAACGAAAGAAAGAAAAGGACAAAAGGAGCTTATCAATTTTAACAATAAAACATTAAATTATACTAACACTTAATCCAAATTTAAAAATAAATAAACCTGACTGACAATGATTCATGAATAGCCTAGTTATCAATTTGATGACTCTGAAATTTACATGACACACATACCTTCACACTTAAAAACGTTTATCTAGCAATACTACGAAACACCTTACAAAGTCTTTGATTACCTAATAAAATAAAATTAGTAGGCACTGAACATAATTTAAAAATATAAGCTATTTATAGTAAATATAAGTACACTAATTAAACAATGGCGTTATTAGGCGCCTCCGTAATCAATCGATTTTTTGCATTTTTATTCGAAAAGCGTATAAAAATGCAAATTTTTGCTGTCGTTTTGTCCATTCAAAAAGTATCCACCACCTTCCATTTGGTCCCTCTACACACCCACATCAAAACCATGTTTTCATCGGCCTCGGGTTCGAACCCGCGGGTTGTCCCTTATCCTTCCTACCTTTGATCAAGTGTTAACTCAACTTTGTTTGTATAGACTTGTTTACACTTTAGGAACGAAGGTCCTTTGCCTATTGCTTTAGGACGAAGGTTGTAAATCAACAATGTGAGGGAGTGTGGGTCATTACGGTCGTATGATAAGGCAAAGGAGATTTAAGGTCCATACATTTTCGGACTGTTTTCAAATGTATTCGAATGTATAGGAGCTATATCAGCTGTATATTTAATCATATTTCTATTAATATTAGAAAGTCGATAGTTTGTCAGGATGTATTTAAGGATATTGTGTTACATAAACTTAGGGGCCTTTCAGATTCCAAAATCTGCAGGTTCTGTCGCGAGGACGAGGAAACGATTATCCACGTCCTCGGCGAGTGCATAGCGCTGCACCGGTGCAGAAGCCGGCACCTAGGAGCACACATGATCTCAGCAGACGAGATCAAAAGCTCCCCCATCAGCTCCATTCTCGGGTTTATCCTGGAACTGGAGCTACATGAGGTGCTGTAAATAGGTTATGGGGCTGCCACAATAGATCATCTACTGGTCGCAGTGGCTATGAGACGCAGGGCTCGCCCCATTTCTAACAGATAATAAAAAATACATAAACTTTTATGGTCACTAACATTAGAAAAGTCACTCACGAGATTTCTACCATTTCGTGCTAGAAAACATTCAGACACATATACATGCATACAAATGTTTGTACTGTGCGGGGATCGAAACCGCAACCCTTGCACAGAGGCAGCGTTCACTACCACTGTTCCAGACGGGTGGGCAATTTCATAGATTCTAAACGTCTTCGATCTATTTTGTGAACAAGCTCTAGTTAAGAAATATTATTTTCCGTGGGAGAGAGACGCTTCGGTATAAATCGGTCGGCTTACAGAAAACCGGCGTGATTATGTGGCGGGTGTCCATGGGCAGTGGCAATCGCTTACCGTCAGGTGATCCTCTTGCTCGTCTGCCAACTATCACATAAAAAAAATCTGACTTTAGGCATTGTTAAGATTCGGTACTATTTTGTCTTTCCGTGTGTCAAAGACCTGTTATTAGCTTTAAGACATTGAAATGAAATGAAATGAAATGAAATGAAATATATTTATTCGGAATAATCATAGGTACATAAAAGATGTTAATATGGTATTGAGTTCCACTACAATTGACCTGGTAGGTATACGAATATTATGTGAAATTATAGGATAGGACTAAATGAATTTTATTATTATTACAATTATCATAATTTTGACTTAATAACTAAGTTTCTTAGATCAAGGTAGTTAAAGTAACCTAAGAGAGTACATCGGAGAGGTAAGCATCTAGTTTATAATAATAACATTGACATTCATTGTAATTGCTACCGTACAGATGTTGGTTTTCCGAAAAAAAAAATAACAAAAAATATATGCAACATTTCTTAATGACTCCTCCTTATCTTAGCGTGCAATTCCCAGTTGCGTCCAAAGATGTCGCTCTGGAGCCTGGGGTATACTAAAATTTCTCATTGAATATTTGTGTCAAAATAAATGAAAAACACGCCATGTGGGTCCGATTCCCTGGTCGAGCGAAAAGAGTTATTGTTATTTAAAAAAAAAAAGCACTATTAATAATAATAATAATTCTCACAACATCTCATACGTTGACCTGATTCCGTACTAAGTAGCTTAAGCACTTGTGTTACAGATAACAAACAACAGAGGAACACAAATATATACTTAAATACATATATTACACCCAGACACCGAACAAACACAAGTGTTCATCGCACGAATGTTTGTTCAGGGTGGGGATTGAACCCACGACCTTTGGCGTAAGAGGCAGGGTCACTAACAATTGCGCCATCCGGTCAGCCGAATGTTTCGAATGTTTCGAATTTTTCGAACATAGCTCGGGTTTGTGATCACAATCATTTGGCAAGCGTGGTGATTAAGTCTAATCCCATCATAGTAGTGATGACTTGATTTCTATGATTGAGGCCTTTGCCCTGCAGTGAGTCAATTTATAGGCCGATACTTTAAATGAAAAAAAAACCTACCCGTAACAAAAACAGCTTTTTGTGAAAAAAAAAGACGCTAAAACCCGCCCGACCCCCCGCCTGGGCCGCACATGAATAAAACAAGCGTTGTTTTTTGTGATTCTCGGAAATTATTCG
>CM032486.1:5483047-5523499 GCA_019059595.1 Marasmia exigua | reverse complement strand
GACCCGTTACAAGGGTTCCGTATGCAGATCACGTTGTATGCTAATGTGCAAAGTGCCGGGTGGAAAATGTCAGCTCTGACCTTCGGGTTACTGGACAGGGTAGGGTCGTATACTGGAGTTTTTAATGGAAATTCTTTTGATCACGTAATCCATACTAATATTATGAAACATTCAAGAAAAGAGCGTATTCCTTTTCAAAAGGTATGTATCTATATATCTGTGGTATCTAAACTAGTTATAACGAGAGGGGGGGGGGAAGGGGGGGGGGAGGGAATGACTGCATCTGTGGTGCAGTGGTTTGTGGATGGCACTTTAATGCGACGGCTGTGCAAAAGGTCCCGGGTTCGATCCCCGGGTCGGGCCGAAAATTGGACCTAAGTTTTGTAAGAAATTCTTAGTGGTACCCCCGTGCCTCGGAAAGCACGATAAGCCGTTGGTCCTGCGCCCGATTTCCGGTCGTGTCACAGTAGTGTTCCTTCGGAATATGAGGGTAAGGGAATAGAGAGTGCACTTGTGTTTGCGCACACACTTGAGCACTATAATATATCCTGCGTACGTGGCTGATCGTCGAGATTGGCCGTAGCCGTAATCGATTGGAGGATATTATTAACGAGGGAAATCCTACAGCAGCAATGCTCATGGGTAATCCGAAAATACTTAACGCTTGCACGAAGTAGGTTATCAGTTCAGTTGACTCAAACAAATTGTTAATTGTTCAGAACAGGTGTATTAAGGCAATATGCGGCTAAACTTCTCGTGAATCATGTAGGCCGCTGTTCAAATCTTTGGGCATTTTGCCCCTTCCTTCGCTTTACATCCTAGAAGTAGCAAATTTTGTAAAATATAATATTAAGAAATCAAATTGTAAATTTTCTAGAAATACCCGAACCCTTCATATAATAAAAGCCCAAATCTTAACCACTATCTACGCCAATGTGATGCTATGTGTGTAAGTGTGTCCAAATATTAAATTATTTACCCAAACATTACTACAAATCCGTATATGCAAAAGAAAATTATTTGTATGGCTTAAAGAACATAATTTTTATTCTCTGGTATAGAAAAAGAATAGAATAGAAAATATTTATTCAGCAACAACTTAAAACTAGTTAGATTTATCTTAGAACTAAAAAAAACTTTTGTGCCGAAAAGGTGACCCTCAGCATAATGCCAAGACATAATATTGCCGAGGCGCTGGTTTTCAGGGGCACCTACGGTGGGATGACAGAGGCACTATGCATAAAATTATTGAAATAAAATGTAGGAGGTACAATACACTCAAAACAGTTACAATTATATAAAGATGAAGCCCAAGAGAAATTTTATATTACTATCGTTGAATGAATTTTAAGTAATTATACTACACATTTTTTGCACTTCTAAATTATTTCAAAATATAAAATATAATAACTTGCCGCTTTTTTAAGATTTCTGCACATTTAAAAGGTGCTGTTTTAGTTTTAACTTGAAAGAGGCACAGTTTTGCAGCCTCGAACAGGTGGTGGTAAATTATTCCAACATTTCGAGGCAGCATAACTAAAGCTGCCTCGGAAAGCGGCCGTCTTGTGTCGCGGGCATAATAGGCGAACCGCAATTCTCAACCCACGTAGTGAAAACTCCAGCTTCTCAAAAAGATAAGTAGGCTGTCTGGTATTGATGACTCCAAAGAGAAGTGTGGTGAATTGTAAAGTAGGTACGTCGGGATGTCATGTTGAGTAGATTGTGGTGGTTTAGAAAGGGAGAAATATGGGAATATTTCGAAACTGTAAAACAATAACGAGCACATTCATTTTGTATTCGTTGTATGACTCGTTTTGTTCGAGCTAAGAGGCAGCTACCGAAAACTGTACCAACATAATTCAACTTGGTCAATATCAGTGTTTCACAAAGCTTGACACGCATGTCCGTGTCTATGCAGTCCCGTATACGATATAAAACTTTTGGTCGGTAAAAGCAGTTTTTTATAAAAGCAATAGTTTTAAGCTAGATTATTATGCTACTTTTCGTCAAACAATTCCATGCGAGCGTATCTGCTGGCAACCTCTAGTTTAGTATTCAAATTCAAAGTTGAAGTCGGAGGTGTCAATCAATCAATCAATCGGAAGTTGAGACTTTTCGGAATCAGAGTCGAAGCTCCGTATTTTTACTGCCTACCTACTTTTATGTAGTTTATGTGAAGTCAGATGTACAGTGGCAGACACATCAAGCTAAGTCCTCGCCCCCGGGCCATACAATGTGGGACAACTCCTTTGTCCCGATGTCACTACCCATTGAGCCAACGACGCAGTTAAAATGTACAATATTAAAACTATGGAGTTAATTATAAGTAAATAGCGTATATCTTGATTAAAAAAGCTTTAAAAAGCGGTCCCGGGTGTAACTGATAGATACGAGTCGTTAAGCATAGTCAGAGGTCGAGGGGTGGGGTGTACAAATAGGGGGGCTTAGGCAGTCCTGCTACACACGAGCGCGGATCTTTTTTTTAATGTGATAGGTGGGAGACGAGCAGACGGATCGCCTGATTGTAAGCGGTTGCTGCCGCCCATAGACACCCGCGACACCGTCACAATGCGTTGCCAACATTTAAGGTGACGGCTAGGGCACACTAGCGACGCCAATATTTTTAGCTACTAAACCTATTTTAAACAATTTCGGGGTTACAACCTCTCGACAAACACTTATACTATTTATTAAATAACCATGCACAAATGTTGGGTCCGTTTTTGTACGTGAAAAATTGATTCACGCCAAAAGTGGCCGCTTTTGGCGTGAATCAATTTTTCGCGTACGCTTTGGACCGAGCATTTGTGCATGGTTATTTAATAAATAGTACCTATAAGTGTTTACCCAGATGTTGTAACCCCGAAATTGTTCAAAATAGATCCAGTTTAGTAGGTAAAAATTAAAATCGATTGGCGTCGCGTGTGCCCTAGCCGTCGCCTTAAACACCCCTTTCCTTCGGATTGGGCCATCGGTACCCTCACTCGAGCAGCGAAACACAGCACAGTGCTGCTTCACGCCGGTTTTCTGTGATGGATGGATGGATCTACCCCGAATTAACGCTTTTTGGCTATGTAAGCTGTTCCTCTTCATCTTAGCGTGTGATTCCCGGTTGCGTCCAAAGCAGTCGCTCTGGAGCCCGGGGTACGCTTGGACCATGGTTCATGATTTCTAGAGTTTCGTAATTAAGTACAATGAAGCGACTGCCGTCTGACCTTCGCAATCCTTTAACAGGGGAAACAGAAACAGAAATATTATATTGGACGTTTCCAGAAAACTATCCGAAACGTGCATATTTTCTCACAATGTTTTTCCTCACCGCCGAGCTACTGGTAGAAATACGCACAAAGATTGGAAAAATCCTGAGATGCGTGCTTGGGTGAGCTGCCATCGCTCTTTGTCGACTATGGAAGCTGTTATCATTAAGCAAATAATACACTCAGATTTAGGTGGGATCCGAACCGACTATCTTTCACTACTGAAGAGCAACCAATTTTTGAAAAAATCGGCATTTTGGCATTTAAAAAAAAAGTAAAGTATCAGCCTATACGAGTACTGTCCCACTGCAGGGCAAAGACCTCCATCATAGAAATCAAGTCATCGCTACTATGATGGGATTAGGCTTAATCACTACGCTTGCCCAATGCGGATTGGTGATCACAAACCCGAGCAAGTTTCGAAAAAATCAAAACAAAAACTTTTTACTCAACCCGGGAATTGCAACAGGGCGTTCTATTTCTTTGTTCCTTAACTTGACCTAATATTTTGAAAGAAATTATTAAATAAAATATCTATAAGCCAATTTGAAATGCCTACCAAGGCGCATATCGCACTCTTAATAAAATAATGACTCAATTCGAAATTGCTAAGTTTTGGTAAATGGCAAAAAATGATTTGTGGTTTTAGAGCATATACTTTAGTCTCCTATAAAATTTTAACTATGATGAGTAGGAAGAAACTAAAATTACGGTTTTAAGCCTTCGAATATATTCTTTTAGATTTAACAAAAAAATAAATGAATTTATATAATATGATAGTAAAAAAAATGTTTGAAAAAACAATTTTGAGATGCGTCATTATTTCATGAAATCCACCCAGTCAATTTATGACGTAATTAAAAATAGGTCAATATTTTACTCAAAAATTGACAAAAAAATCGGACCACCATTTATTTAGGTCACTGTTTTATTAAGTTTTTAATACAAAAAAAAAACATATTTAAAGTTAAGTCTCTTTTTGACAAAATATTTTTCCTTGGATAACGACTCAATTTGGAAATAAGTGTAGGTATTTTAACTTAATTAGAAAAACAACAGTATAGTTTAAAATGTTTTATTAGAAAAAGTTCACGTAAAAAAAGAAAGTACAAAATTAGCATAGATCTTGGTTCAACTGATAGTTATAGAGTGAAATTAACTCTCAGTAAATTGTATCTTTTGTCTGAATTAAGTAGTTATTTCTTAAAATGTAACTCTAAAAATGTATTAAAATCTAAAATAAGTCTTTATAGAAACGCACTAGGTGCAACTATAATTAATCATACTAACAATTAATAGCAGTCTAATCATCACCTTAATTTTCATTCTGCAGGGGTGGACCTTTAATTCCCTAGCTTCTCGTAGGAACTATATGGATATTTTAGACATAATAGACGACCATTTAAATTCTACCCAATAGGTACCAGGTACCTCCGAGGCTATGCTCCTTGGTAGAGATACTGAGGAGCATACGAACACTGCTGGAGCACCTGGGACTGAGGGACCAGGTACTTCCAATGCAGAGTCGACCCCTCTGGGCGCAACGCACCAAAGGGATACGTCGACCAAGGGGCCAGAGAGTAAACCCAGGATTAAGCTCTCTGGAGCTGATAGAAAACAAATATATCGGCTCGTAGCGAAGGGTATGACCTTCGAGCAGGCGATAGAACTGCGCATGAGTGAAAATACCAAGCAGAGGACCCGAGAGAAGAGGGAAACGAGGGAGCTTAATACCTCGTCTACCTCGAATCAAGGTAATCCTACCAAGGCACTGAAACTTGGCGAGCCTTCCACCTCGCTGCCTACCTTTAAGGAGGTTTCTCATCATAGACCCCTGGGTAAAATGGACCAGGAGAGGGTCGAAATGCTTCAAGGTGCTATCTTGGAGTGTATTGACACCTTAGACGATGGTGATGGGCCCCAGCTTCATTGGATGCAAACCGTGCTCGGGTGGCATCCTTTTGGCGCGCGCAGATGAGGACTTGGAGGAGTGTCTCATCCGCAAACAGCCCATCATTAAACCCTGGGATGGGGCTAATCTCTCCGTCGTAAACGAAGAGGAGATGCCCAAGCCCAGGTACCGTACGGTCTGGATACAGGAAGCCAAACACGACGCCGATACAATGCCGGACCTCTCGAGTTGGAGGTTAATCAACCGGAAACCCGAAGCCTACCTTTAAGGAGGTTGCTGGGTCCGTTTTGCTTCGGCTTTCCGGTCTACCTATCTACCGTCCCTAGCACAGGAGCACTCCAGCAGGAAGGCCGCAAGAAACCTGCTTAATAAAACACACCACCATCGTAAAGAAACAGACACATCCTAGGCACCTATATATAATCCTATCCCATATATATATATATATATATATATAGGTGTATATAGAGGTCTATTTTCTCCGGGGGGAAAGGTGCAGAGACACTCATAGTCAGCTCCATATATCTACCCGGAGAGGACCAGGATCCGGTGAACAAGGTGACGCCGGTAGTGGAATATTGTTTGGAGAGAGAAACCCAGCTGTTGGTGGGTACCGACTGCAACTCCCACCACACATCATGGGGCAGCTCTGACACGAACGCAAGAGGTGAGTTCTTGGTTGACTACTTGCTCACCAACAATCAATTTATTCTTAACGTGGGTAGCAAACCAACCTTTACCACACGTTCTAGGCAGGAAGTACTAGATATAACATGGTGTTCAGGTAATCTCGCACACCGAGTAACCAATCGGCACGTCTCAGATGAGCCGTCCATGTCCGACCACACCCATATTAGGTACGACATAATATGCTCGGGAACAAAGGAACCGAACAAGTACCGAGACCCCATGGGAACAAACTGGGAGGGCTTTAGGAACTCCCTTAGGTTATACTTTGGAGATTTTAAATACATTAAAACTGTGGTCCAATTGGAAGCCGCAGCAGAGGACTTAGGCAGAAGCCTAATGAAAGCGTATCTAGAAAATTGTCCTCTTAATATCACTAAGAGCAATAGGAACGCGCCTTGGTGGAACAAAAACCTGGAGCATCTGAGGCAAAAGGCCCGTGCCTTATTTAACAAGGCAAAAAAGACAAGAACTGGGATGCTTACAGGAAGGCGCTAACACGCTTTAATAGGGAGCTCAGGAAAGCAAAAAGGAGATCCTGGCAAAAATATGGCGGATCCATCAAAGACACTACCCAAGCTGCCAAGATCCACAAAATATTAGCCAAGACACCTGAATCCCATCTAAGCCTGCTAAGGAAAGTGGATGGATCTTTCACGGAACCTGCATACAAAGCACTCACACAATCACATTCACAAACGTTAACAAATTACCGTCAAATTACTCATCATCACCGCATCCGCGCAGTAAGCAAATCAACGTAAATGGGCACTTTTAAATGGAAATATTTATCTAACAGCATTCCAACTTCATATAATATTAGAGGCTAGACGGGGTCTAAACCTAGCGGTGTACCTGCTAAAAGTCCTTCGGGGGCAGGTGTACCACCCAGGCGTGCTGCAGAGCATGGCGCTTTGCGTGCCGGACAGGTACGTCTGGCGCCGGCGGCGGCCGCCTCTATTCGCAGTCCCGCACGCACGGACCAATATATTAAAGGAAGCGCCACTAACACGAGCATTGCGCACATTTAACGAGGTCGCTGAGGCAGTCGACGTGTTTAGCTGCTCTTTGACTGAATTTACAAAGGCTACTTTATTTATAATTTGTTATAGCACAAAATAAATTAGGTTAAAAAAGTAATCTACACTATCGCATTGGGGAAACCTGTAATGTTAGTTGTCAGATTTTGAATAAATAAATAAACAACGCGCACGAGCTATACCTGCGCGCTCGGATCTCGGCATGTGAGTTTCAATCAATAACTGCGCGATTTAACGGCCGTGTCCTTGAAATCCTCATTATAGTATTAGCGTGAATTTGGCTAATTCCCGCGAAAAGCTGAGATACGAAAGAATAAACAACACAGTGACTTAAATTTAAAAGTTGAAACTTATATGAAATGACACGAAGACCTTTTTTTAATTATGACTTGGAATTAATAATTTTTTTTATGAAAAAAAGACCTAAATTTAAACATTACAAAACAATTATGTAGTTTTTTAACAAAACAGAGAAAACAGAGATTTTGTTTACGATTAAAAAAAAAACATAGACCTAAGTAATAATTTGTCATTGATCCTATAATACATTTCAATAAAATAAAGACTCAATTTAAATGGAGCCTATATCAACTCAGAGAAGTTTACTAAAACAAAGTCCTATGTCAAAACCAGTCATTATTACAATAAAGATATTTAACAAATTTACCGATTTTTTTTAGTGAAACACTGACGCATCTCCAAATCTGCCGGCGTTTCACAAAACCCTCGCGCGCAACCGCCGCCGCAAGACTGAATTGGTCGATATTCGATGAACGAATGAGGTCTGCGCGGCGGGAAAGATAGTGACTCATCAATTCTATACGTTATTGTTTACAGAATACGGTTGCTTTTTAAAGAAGTATGCTGTGACACTTGGTCCATAAGGTCGATTTTTCACTAAAACTCATTTTTCCGAAATTTTGAGTTAAGTCGTTATCTTACTAAGAGTGCGATATGTTCTTTCGATTGTGTAATGTTACCATATACCTACCTAGTCATATGTAATGCAAATAAATAAATAAAAATATTAAATCTGACGATTTCCACTACCCGTTGGAACACAAAATAATCGATAAAGTTAGGCATTGTATGGAAACTACCTTAAATCAATCGATTGCCGCTCCCCCTACCGATGAAAAGGTTATATTTTTTTTTCGTTTTCTAGTCTAAGCTTCGCAATACAATAGGTCCCAATGAAGCTAAAGTAAATCCACATTTACCATCGTGGGCTCCTCTACTAAGTCTGTCCCCCGCCTTACGGGTGAAATGTGTGATTTTTCATGTAAGCACCGAACTGGAAAATTGGGCAATTGAGTGATGGACTTTGACCTTAAAAAGGGCATGAAAAATGGAAACTCACGCGAAGATGAAAGAGACAATTATGGAATTTCACGGGGAAAAAACGGGTCTCTTTTATTCCATATCCGTGTCGAAAGCGTATACGAATCCAATTGAAAGTTTCCAGTGCAAATATGCCGGTACGTGGATTGTACGATTTGAATATCTTTTTTGAATATTTTTTGATATGTACGATTTAACTTGTCCATTCAAATTTTTTCTTTCGTATTGTGATAAAAAGGTCTCATAGTCAGTGCATTCAAATGTTAGATACCTATTGAAAATATGAGAGATATTATTCTTTTTAAAATTTTCTGTGACGAATAAATTAATTGTCATGTGGACAACTTTCCCCCGATCCCGCTGATCGGGCTTCCAGTACCCTCACTCATGCAGCGAAACACAGCACAGACGCTGCTTCACGGTTTTCTGTGAGGCCGTGATATAACTCCGGTCGAGCGGGGATATTCTTGCCGAAGCCTTGCTCTTCCACGGTAAAAATTATTAGCATCGAGCACAGCCTTTTTTCTTTTTTGTCGCCGGCCCGGAGTGCAAGGGGCCGACGTCGCAGGTCGGTGGCGCATTTTTTAAATATATTTTTTTAATATTTCACATCACATATTGATCTGACTCCGAGATAGGTAGCTCAAGTACCTGTGTTACGGATATCAGAACCAACAGCGGAATTACAAATACAGACATTCAATACTTTTCTTTTGTAAGTACATACTTATAATACATTGAAAACACCCAGACCAATACAAACAGACATGAACCCGTAATCCTTGCACCAGAGGCAGCGTTCACTACCACTGATCCAAACGGAGTGGGGAGGAGTCATGGGTTCATAAAGAGCGAACCCTGTCACCACAACTCTCCGTAGAGCTCAGCGCTGCTGAGTCGGGAGGAGCCGAGGCAGCCGGCAAGTGCGCGTGGGAGTGGAATGGCTGCAGATAACAATTAGGTAACTAGGACGGTCGTGTGGCTTGAAGTGTAGGACGAATTATTCCTATGAAGTCTGAATTAAATGAATGTTAAGCTTCACAATTTTTCTTTTGTAATAATTATTTCCTATTGGCCCAACATGCGCACCGCGACATAATTTTGTCTACCCCGTATCTCGTGGTTAATTGAATGAACGAAACCAGTGTAGCTATATAAGAAAACAAATGTATATTTCAAAGGGCAACACTGGTTTGTCTACACGAGTAATCCTTTGTCTACCACGAGAAATTTGTCGATCGTGATGCGCATTAGAGAAAAGAAGACATTAGTCGATATCGACAAATATGTCGTATCTCTTCCGTGACATATCTCGCGATGGCATGTTAGCCCGACAGATGAGATGGGCAAAATTACCTACCCTCAAAGTCTTATGAAAAAAAATGAGTTTTGGCCAATGTCTCCCCGAGTTCCTATTCTTCATTCAGAGCACGTTCCTAATAACAGCCCCGACAAAACGTAAATAAAGCATGCAAAATGAATTACCCGGCAAAAATGTATATCTGACTACGCCATCGCTTTACAAGCATATTTTAGTAGAGGCTTTTGCCCTGTTAATCCTGTTAACATACATCGCTATTTTTACGTTTACATCCCAAAAACCACATAATAAGTATCGTGAATTAAGTCCATTTAGCATTTTAGATGAACAAATTAAGCGGAAAAAAATCAGCTGTTCCATACATTATTGCAATCATCTCCGCCTAAAGATTCCCTCTCACTCTTCTCATTTCTTTTTTTATATGACAGGTGGCAGACGAGCAGACGGATCACCTGATGGTAAGCAATTCCGCCGCCCATGGACACCCGCAACACCAGTGGAGTCACAAGTGCGCTGTCAACCTTTTCCTCAACCAACCTTTTTTTTTTCTTTTTTTTTCTAATGGTTATTTAATAAATAGTATAAGTGTTTGCCTCTCCCCCTCACTCTTCTCATTTCCCATGGTTATTTAATAAATAGTATAAGTGTTTGCCGTGAGGTTGTAACTCCGAAATTGTTTAAAACAGATCCGGTTTAGTAGCTAAAAATTTAAATCGATTGGCGTCGCTAGTGTGCCCTACCCGTCACCTTTTTAGGGTTCCGTACCTCAAAAGGAAAAAACGGAACCCTTATAGGATCACTTTGTTGTCCGTCCGTCCGTCCGTCTGTCAAGACCCTTTTTCTCAGGAACGCGTGGAGGTATGAAGCTGAAATTTATATCAATTACTCGGGTCTACTGTCCCTTAAAGCTGTGAAAAAATCAAACTTCTAAGCCAACGCAATCAAAAGATACAGCCGTTTATGCCGCAAATTTTCGACACTTGCAAGGGAATCAAAACCTACAGGGTGCTTCCCGTGAACTCAGAATCTTGAAATTTGGTACGAAGCAACGTCTTATAGCATAGATAAAGGAAAAATTACGAAAACCATACATTTTTAGTTACATCACATAATATATATTTTTTTAATAATTTTAAACTTACTACCCATTTCCTCATAAACGCGTAGAGGTATTAAATTGAAATTCATACCAAATACTCAAGTCTATAATACCTTTAAGCTGTAACAAAATCAAACTTCTATGTCAACGTAATCAAAAGAAACAGCAATTTAAGCTGCATATTTTGAAACTCGCAAGTACTCGCAAGGGAATCAAAACCTAAAGGGTACTTCCAGTCGACCTAGAATCTTGAAATTTGGCATTAAGCAACGTTTTATAGCACACATAAAGGAAAAATTCCGAAAACCTTAAATTTTTAGTTACATTACAAAATATATATTTTTTAATAAATATAAACTTATTTCTTTTTTTCTCATGAACGCGTAGAGCTATCAAGTTGAAATTCATATCAAATACTTAGATCTAATTGCCTTTAACCCGTGAAAAAAAAAATTCTAAGTCAACGCAAAAACTCTTAAATTTATGCTCCTCCATCTTTCCCCATTGTAATGTTATGAATTTCATTTTGCAATAAAAATACCACAGTTATGACTCGATTGTCGTAATGAACGAACTTTGTAAACCTTGCAGGTTTGTACGGAACCCTCGGTGTGCGAGTCCGACTCGCACTTGGCCGGTTTTTTTTTAAATGTAATAAGTAGGCAGACGAACAGACGGATCACCTGATGGTAAGCAATTGCCGCCGCCCATGGACACCCGCGACACCAGTGAAGTCACAAGTGCGCTGCCAACCTTTAAACCCCCCCCTATCCCCCGGATTGGGCCTCCGGTACCCTCACTCAAGCAGCGAAACACAGCACAGTGCTGCTTCACGCTGGTTTTCTGTGAGGCCGTGGTATCACTCCGGTCGAGCCGGCCCATGCCGAAGCTTGGCTCTCCCACGGTAACCTTAAACCTTAAACAGTTTCTCGTATTATGGGCGTGGCTGCCACAGGTACATTCCCAAATGTTTCCACATGTCATGTCGCGCAGCGCGCTGGGACTCATTCACAACCCTTGTCTGCCAAGCTCATTGTTTCACGTGACCGCTGCCTGGTTCCGATTAGGGCTGCCTACAGGTTAAACGGCTTGTTCAGACGGCCACAGGGTTACGCCGAATTTTTTCAACATGGTCACTAACATTAGATTAGTTTTTTACTTGCTCCCATGTATCAAATTTTTTTATTTCCGATATTTCGGCGCTGTAGCAAGCCATAAGTATTACTATACAATAAATAAATGGAATAAAATAAGTTACATTTAATAAAAATTTAATTAAAAAAAACACAGAAATTAGTAGACAGAAGGACCCTATCTAGTTTCACTATTACACATTTAATTGCATAGATTAAAACACACAATATAAACTATACCTACTAACATATCCACACTTTCAATTACTCATCTCACACTTTCATTCAGACAGCACACACTTTCATTCACACGTCTCACATTTTCATACAAACATGAAACAAGTTGTCACAATCTCACACATTGGGAATATAATTATTTAAAATCTGTATTCTTTAATCATATCAAATGTGTGAACGATATGGAAGAACGGAGTCTTCTGGCACAGGCATTATTATGCTTAAAAGAAGGCTCCAATCACAAGCTAATTCAATGTAATATTATGTTTTTGGAAAAATAAATTGAAATAATTATCAAAAAAGTCATAATACTGATTTGATTTTGATTACTGTCTGTTGTGAAGCCTAAATAAATAAAATAATACAACGTTGCATGTTACTATTCGTATACCGAACTGGTGAAACGCCTTAGCGATCTCTCTGATTTCGCAGAGAGATCGCTAAGGCGTCTCTCTGATTTCGCAGAGAGATCGCTTAGGCTTTTTACCTTGTTATGTTAATGGGCGGCGATGATTTCTTTCCATTAAGTGCCTTGCTCGTTCGTTTGTCGCCTCTAGCATGAAAAAAAAATTGAAATATTTTCAAATTTCATTTACATTGTACAGTGACCATGCTGACTGTACCGTGTAAATGTTACACTCAACTTCGTCGAAATTTGAAAATATTTCATTTTTTTATTAATGTTAAAGTGACAGTCAATTGTTTTAGATGGTGTAATTCTCAATTAAAAAAATAGAAACAGAGAATGTTTAAACCAGTCAATTTCTAATTAAAAACGTCTCTCTAATCACTCGACATTGGCAAAGTTATATGAGTGTTGCCGTGGGCAACACAGTAGCAGCCATAAAAAAAAACTTAACGCACGTTACTTTTCTATGCTTAAAAGTGCTACCTTTTTATTGGTTTGTTGGTATGAAATGAAGAAGGTCTCCCACTTGGTATTTTTATAATAATAAGTAGTCATCATCATTTCAGCCAATAGACGTCCACTGCTGGACATAGGCCTCCCCCAATGTTCTCCACACAGATTGGTCCTGTGCCGCCCGCATCCTAAGGATTCCCGCGACCTTCACCAGATCGTCGGTCCACCTAAGTCATGATCGGTCGGTCGGTCGGTCCTAAGTTGTACATTTATGAATTTGTTAGCTAATAATCTTTATGCTTTTTTTTTGCCGTAATTTTTCCTCTACCCCCTAAGGTTATCGAATGAAATCACTCGTAACGATAAGACCACCGAATCTCGCCAATGGAAATAAAAAAATAAATAATAAATATTTCACAACATCCCCCATCCCATCGTCAGCCCATTTCAGTCCCCACTGCTGGGGCACGGGCCTCCCTCACATGAGGGGTAATTGCCATACTCACCACGCTTGGCAGACGGGTTGGCGAGGGTTTTGGTATAAATGCAGAGTTTTCCTTCTCTGGGTGCTGATGATCATGCCAGCAACTTTACCTTAGTCGCCTTTTACGACACCTCGGTAAGAGTGAGGGTGGCCTATTCTACTCTGCCGGGGACCACACGGCCCACAACATCACATAGGTACATTGATCTGACTCCGAGATAGGTAGCTCAAGCACCTGTGTTACTATGGAGAATGTTAATAGGTGTACAAAATCGTTTAAGACTATGGTTCCAGTAGAGCTTATATGTATACAAATACACAAGTTTTTGTTTCATCAAAAAAGACCAAGTATTAATGAATTTACAGAAAATTCAAATTGCGCAGGTGCGCGCTAATATTGTGACGTCACCGAAAAACTCATTTTTTTTAAATTAAGTATCTCGGGAGATACAGGACGTATCGTAATCATATTTTCAGTTATGTTTTTATTTTCAACCAAGTTTATGGATATACGGGTGGTGCATTACCGGGACACACGAGTGGACTGAGCTAGTGTTGCGTAGTACTGGGACGGCGATGACGTCACTTTACATCCGTTTATTCAATAAAACCCCTCATTTTATGACGCACTTTTGGGTCAAGTTGAAAGAATTTTTATTAAGAAGCGTCTATACGACCCGTTACAAGGGTCCGTATCAGATCACGTTGTATGCTCATGTGCAATCAAGTGCCGTGGCTGGACAAATGTCAGCTCTGACCTCGGGTTACGCGGGACAGGGTAGGGTGTTATACATGGAGTTTTTAATGGAAATTTTCTTTTGATCACGTAATCCATACTAATATATGAAACCCTTCAAGGAAAAGAGCGTTTCCTTTAAAAAGTATGTATCTATATATCTGTGGTATTGAACTAGTATAAACGAGGGAGGGGGGGGGGGGGGGGGGGGCGGGATGACGCTCTGTGGTGAGTAGTTGTGGATGGCCTTTAAAGCGAGGCTGTGCAAAAGGTCCAGGGTTCGATCTCCGGATCGGGCAAAAATTGGACCTAAGTTTTCTGTAAGAAATCTTAGTGCAGCCCGCGAGTCTGGAAGTTGGCGGTTCTTGTACCCCGTGCCTCGGAAAGCACGATAAGCCCGTTGGTTCCTGCGCCCGATTTCCGGTAGTGTCACAGTAGTGTTCCATCGCGAATATGAGGGTAGGAATAGAGAGTGCTACTTCATGTTGCCGCACACACTTGAGCACTATAATATATCCTGCGTACGTGGCGATCGTCGAGATTGCCGCCGTAAAAAGCCGTAATCGGTTTGGAGGATATTAATTAACGAGGGAAATCCTATAGCAGCAACGCCATGGGTAATCCGAAAAATATTAAACGCTGCACGACAGTAGGTATCAGTTCAGTGGACTCAATAAATGGTTAATTGTAAGAACAGGTGTATTACGGCAATATTGCGGCAAAACTTCTCGGGTGAATTATGTAGACCGCTGTTCAAATCTTGGGCATTTTGCCCCTCCTTCGCGTTACATCTTAGAAGTAGCAAATTTGTAAAAATATAATATTACAAGAAATCAAATTGTAAATTTTCCTAGAAATACCCGAACCCTTCATATAATAAAGCCCAAATCTTAACCACTATCTACGCCAAATGTGATGTGCTATGTGTGTAAGTGTGTCAAATATTTAATTATTTACCCAAACATACTACAAATCGTTATGAAAAAGAAAATTATTGTAGGCTTTAAAGACATATTTTTATTCTCTGGTATAGAATAGAATAGAATAGAAAAAATTTATTCAAGCAAACCAACTTAAAATAGTTAGAATTTATCTTAGAACTTAAAAAAAATATTTCAAAAAAATATTAAAATATAATAACGTGCCGCTTTTTTAAGATATCTGCCACTTTCAAAGGTGCTGTTGTAGTTTTAACTTGAAAGAGGCACAGTTTTGCAGCCTCGAACAGGTGGTGGTAAATTATTCCAAACATTTCGAGCAGCATAACTAAAGCTGCCTCGGGAAAGCGCCGTCTTGTGTCGGGGCAAATAGGCGAACCGCCAATTCTCAACCCACGTAGTGAAACTCCAGCTTCTCAACAAGCATAGTAGGCTGTCTGGTATGATGACTCCAAAGGAAGTGTGGTGAAATGTAAAGACGTCGGGATGTCATTGTGAGTAGATGTGGTGGTTGAGAAAAGGGGAGAAATATAAGAATATTCGAAACTGTAAAAAAATAACGAGCACATCATTTTGTATTCGTTGTATGACTCGTTTTGTTCGAGCTAAGAGGCAGCTCCGAAAAACTGTCACAACATAATTGCAACTTGGTCAATAACAGGGTTTCAACAAAGCTTGACAGCATGTCCGTGTCTATGCTGGTCCAGTATACGATATAAAACTTTTGTCGGTAAAGCAGTTTTTTATAAAAGCAATAGTTTAAGCTAGAATTATGCAACTTTTCATCAAACAATTCACGCGAGCGTATCTGCTGGCAACCGCTAGGTTATATCAAATTCAAAGTTGAAGTCGGAGGGTGTCAATCAATCAATCAATCGGGAAGTTGAGACTTTCGGAATCAGGTCGAAGCTCCGTATTTTACTGGGCCTACCTACTTTTTATGTAGTTATGTGAGCAGAGAACAGTACAGTACACATCAAGCTAAGTCCTCGCCCCGGGCCATACAAATGTGGGACAAATCCTTATGTCCGATGTAATACCCATTGAGCAACGACGCAGTCAAAATGTACATATTACAACTACGGAGTAATTTATAGTTAAATAGCGTATATCTTGATTAAAAAAGCTTTAAAAAGCGGTTCCGGGTTTGTAAATGATAGATACGAGTCGTTAATCATAGTCAGAGGTCGTGGGGTGGGGTTGTACAAAATAGGGGGGGCTTAGATAGTCCTGCTACACACGAGCCGGATTTTTTTTTATGTGATAGGTGGAGATGAGCGACGGATCCGCGGATTTGTAAGCGGTGCTGCCGTCCATAGACACCGCGACACCGTCACAATGCGTTGCCAACATTTTAAGTGACGGCTAGGGCACACTAGCGACGCCAATCGATTTAAATTTTTAGCTACTAAACGGATCTATTTTAAACAAATTCGGGGTTACAACCTTCGACAAACAATTATACTATTTATAAATAACCACGCACAAAGGTGGGTCCGTTTTTGTTACTTTAAATTTGATCAAGCCAAAAGTGGCCGCTTTTGGCGTCGGAATCAATTTTTCGCGTACGCGTTGGACCCAAGTATGTGTGCATGGTTTTAATAAATAGTATAAGTGTTTACCCAGATGATGTACACCCGAAATGTTTAAAATAGATTCAGTTTAGTAAATAAAAATTAAATAGATTGGCGTCGATAGTGGGCCCTAGCGCGCCTAAACACCCCTTTCCTTCGGATTGGGTCATTCGGTTACCCTCACTCGAGCAGCGAAACACAGCACAGTGCTGCTTCACGCGGTTTTCTGTTAGGGTGGATGGATCTACACCGAATTAAACGCTTTTTGGTTATGTAAGCGGTTCCTCTTCATCATAGCGTTGGATTCCGGTTGCGCCAAAGCATTCGCCTCTGGAACAAGGGTTACGCTTGGGGTGGACCATAGTTCAGGATTTGGGGAGTTTCGTAAGTAGTTACAATGAAGCGATGCCGTCTGACCTTCGCAATCCTTTTAAAAGGGAAACAGAAACAGAAATTTATATTGGACGTTTTCAGAAAACATCCGAAACGTGCCATATTTTCTCACAATGTTTTTCCTCACGCCGAGCTAATGGTAGAAATAGCACAAGATTGGGAAAAATCCTGAGATGCGTGCTTGGGTACGACCCCGAACAGACAGTCGCGTTCTGAAACCAATGAGCTACCATCGCTCTTTGGTCGAGTATGGAAACTGTTATCAATTAATCAAAAAATAACACCTCAGATTTAGGTGGGATACGAACGACTATCTTTCATACTGAAGAGCCAACAACAAACTTTTGAGAAAAATCGGCATCGTGACATTAAAAAAAAGTAAAACTGCAGGGCAAACGACCTCTATATAGAATCAAATCATCGCTACTATGGTTGGGGAGTAGGCTTGACTAATTTGCGGATTGGTGATCACAAAACCCGAGCAAGTTCGAAAAAATTCAAAACATACTTTTTACTCGACCGGGAATTGCAATACCCGGCATTAGAACGCCCTATGTTCTATTTTTTGTTCCTTAAACTGCCTTATATTTTGAAAGGAAATTGTTAATAAAATATCTATAAGTCAATTATTTGCAATGCCTACCAAGCGCATAGTTCTTTCGATTGTGTAATGTTACCATATACCTACTAGTCATATGTAAATGCAAATAAATAAATAAAAAAATTAAATCTGACGAACCACCAAGCTTGGGACACAAAAATAATCGATAAAGTTGGGGCACTGTAGGAAACTACCTTAAATTCAATCGATTACCGACTCCCGCTACCGATGAAAAGGTTATATTTTTTTTCGTTTTCTAGTCTAAGCTTCGCAACACAATAGGTCCCAATTGAAGCTAGAGTCAATCCACATTTTCCCATCGTGGGCTCCTCTGATAAAGTCTGTCCCCCGCCTTACGGGTGAAATGTGTGAGTTTCTCATGTAACCCGAACTGGAAAAAATTGGGCAAGTGAGTGAGGACTTTGACCTTAAAAAAGGCATGAAAAATGAAAATCACGCGAATGAAAGAGACAATTATGGAATTTTGACGGGAAAAAAAACGCTCTTTTATTCCATATCCGTGTCGAAAGCGTATGTGAATCCAGTTGAAAGTTTCCAGTAAAATATGCCGGTACGTGGATGTACGATTTGAATATCTTTTTTGAAATTTTTTGATATGTACGATTTAACTTGTCCATTCAAATTTTCACTTTCGTCTTGTGATAAAAGGTCTCATAGTCAGTGCATTCAAATGTTAGATACCATTGAAAATATGAGAGATATTTCTTTTAACATTTTCTGGACGAATAAATTAATGTCTGGGACAACTTTCCCCCCGATCTCGCTGATCGGCATCCGGTACCCGTCACTCAATGCAGCGAAACACAGCACAGGACGCTGCTTTCACGGTTTTCTGTGAGCCCGTGATATAAGTCCGGTCGAACGGGGACATAAATTGCCGAAGCCTTTGCTCTCCACGGTAAAAATTATTAGCACGAGCACAGCCTTTTTTCTTTTTTGTATGCCGGCCGGAGTGCAAGGGGCCGACGTCGCAGGTCGGTGGAGCATTTTTAAATATATTTTTTAATATTTCACAAACATTACATATTGATCTAACTCCGAGATAGGTAGCTCAAGCTAAATTGTGTTACGGATATCAGAACCAACAGCGGAATTAAAATACAGACATTCAATACTTTTCTTTTGTAAAGTACATACTTATAATACATTGAAAACACCCAGACCAATACAAACAGACATGCAACCGTAATCCTTGCACAAGGCAGCGTTCACTACTACTTTTTTTTAATCCAAAACGAAGTGGGGAGGAGTCATGGGTTCTAAAGAGCGAACTGGCCACCACAACTGTCCGTTAGAGCTCAGCATATGCTGATCGGGAGGAGACGAGGCAGCCGGCAAGTGCGCGTGGGAGTGGAGGCTGCAAGATAACAATGGACAACATTCATATTTTTAACATGTCCCATATTTATTAACATATTTTTTCTTTTTTCAAAATCTTGTCCATTTCAGCATAACATAATTATTAAAATTCTTCATATTCTTACATAGACGTACGCGCCAAAATGGACGTCATCGGGACGGTGAATACAGCGATATTCCTTTGCTTATCCATTGTTTTAATTAAAAAAAAGGTACTACTGTCAAAGGTAAATAATACTAGTGTCAACATTGTTCAACGTCATTCATTTCATTCAACGTTGACAGGTTGTCTTTTTTTGACAGTGCATGTCATGGGTTTGCATTTCGTAAATTTTAAAACTATAATGTGCCTTAAGCAAAGATAAATTACATTCTGCCGTCCGATGACGTCATCTTACGTTTTTAGTTTTTAATTTTTTTTCAGTAAATAGCAATATAAAATAATAAATATATATTCGCGCAGCGGAAAAAGTAAAATAAAGAAATGGTATTTTTTGTTCAGAGCTTAGCAATTTTGAATGTTGTCAATTATTAGGTACCGGGCGTGACGGGGGGTTCCGTGGGCCTTGAAGTGTTAGGACGAATTAGTCTTCTTTCAAAATTAAAAATTAATGTCTTAAGCTTCCACAATTTTCTTTTGCTGCTGCACTGCTGACGTCCTAAAACTATTTCCAGATGAAATGGGCCAAAATGACCTACCCTCAAAGTCTTATAAAAAAAAATGAGTTTGGCCAAGGTCTCCACGAGTTCCTATTCTTCATTCAGAGCACGTTCCTAATAACAGTCGGACAAACGTACATTAAAGCAGCAAAATGAATAACCCGGCCAAAAATGTATATTGACTATGCCCATCGCTTTACAAGCATATTTAGTTCGAGGGCTTTTGCCCTGTTAATCCTGGTTAACATACATCGCTATTTTTGTATCGTTTACATCCCGAAAATTCCCTAACTTTTAAATTTAATTAAAAAACTAGTTAGGTAAGAATAATCGTTAGCAGGATCGTTAATATATTAGATGGATAATTTGTTTACGAAGCGTTGCATGCGTGGCCGGCGCCGGACGAGGAGAGCGCAATAGAATGAAAAATAATTTAAGACCTATTAAGTGTAATTTCATAATGCATTGCAGCGCCGGTCGCGATGTGTGTTTGTGTGTGTTTGTATGTGGTTTGTGAAGCGTGCTCAGTCCTGTGTTTGTTAATATAAAATAATGGACAGGTTGCGAATTAAAACAAAACTTGTAAAAACCCAGAAATGGGTATTTTCCCGTGGAATGGAGCCATTTAGCATTTTAGATCAAACAAATTAAGCGGAAAAAAACAATTCAGCTGCTCCATACAGTATTGCCATCATCTCCGCCTAAAGGACTCCCCTTCACTCTTCTCATTTCTTTTTTTATATAAGAGGTGTCAGAAGAGCAGACGGATATCACCTGATGGTAAGCAAATTCCGCCGCCATGGACACCCCGCAACCAACAGTCGGTCACAAGTGCGATAACAACCTTTTCCCAACAAACCTTTTTTTCTATTTTTTGTGATGGTTATTTTAATAAAATAGGTTTAAGTGTTTTGCCTTGTCCCTCACTCTTCTCATGTCCCAAGGTTATTTAATAAATAGTATAAGTGTTGCCGTGAGGTTGTACCGAAAATTGATTAAACCAGACCGGTTGAGTAGCTAAAATTTAAAATCTGTGGCGCGCTAGTGTGCCCTACCCGTCACCTTTTTTTTAATGGAATAGGTAAGCAGACGAAACAGAAAGGATCACATAATGGAAGCATGCGCCGACCATGGACACCCGCGACACCAGTGAAGGTCCACAAGTGCGCTGCCAACCTTTTTTTTAAAAACCCCCCTATCCCCGGATTGGGCCTCCGGTACCCCACTCACGCGCTGAAACACAGCACAGTACTGCTCACGATGGTTTCTGTGAGGCCTGGTATCACTCCGGTCGAGCGGCCCATGCCGACGCTTGGCTCTCCCACGGTAACTTAAACCTTAAACAGTTCTCGTATATGGGCGTGGCTGCCACAGGTACATTCCCAAAGTTTCCACATGCCATGTCCGCGGCGCGCTGGGGACTCATTCACAACCCTTGTCTGCAACGCTCATTGGTTTCACTGACCGCTGCCTTGGTCCGATTAGGTTGCCTACAGGTTAAAACGGTTGTAAAGACGGCCACAGGGCTACGTCGAATTTTGCAACATGGTCACTAACTATTAGATTAGTTTTTACTTGCTCCCATGTATCTAATTTTTGTTTCCGATATTCGGCCCTTGTAGCAACCTAATAAATAAGTAACATTTTCTTAAAAAATAATAAAAAACACAGAAAATTAGTAGGACAGAACGGACAATTCAGTTTCACTATTACACATTTAATTGCATAGATTTAAAACAATTAATATAAAACTAGAACTCCTAACATTATCCACACTTCAATCCACTCATCTACACTTTCATTTAGACAGCACACACTTCATTCACTCGGCGCAATTTTCATACACAAACATGAAAACAATAGTCACAATCTCACACATTGGGAAATTAATACTAAAAGTCGATTCTTATAATATCAAAATGTCAACACGTGAACGATATGAAGGAGCGGAAATCTTCGGCACAGGCATTATGATGCTTAAAAGAAAGGCTCCAATCACAAGCTGATTTCAATGCAATATATCATGTTTTTGGGAAAAATAATTTGAAATAATTATCAAAAAAGTCAATATACTGTTTGATTTTGATTACTGTCTGTTGTGTAGCCTAAATAAACTAAAATAAACAACGTTGATTGTTTACTATATCACGTATACGAATTGGTGAAACGCCTTAGCGATCTCTCTGAAAATCCGAGAGATCGCTAGGCGTTTCTCTGATTCGCGGAGAAGATATTCACAACATCACTAGGTCATTGATACTGGACTCCAGAGATACGTAGCTCAACACCTGTGTTCTTGACTATGGAGCGAACCCCAAAAACACACAACAGTAGAGTTTTATATGTATACCAAATACACAACGTTTTTGTTCATCAAAAAAGACCAAGTATTAATGTATTTACAGAAAATGAAATTGCGCAGGTGCGCGCTAGTATTGTGACGACGAATTTTCGCCAACTTAAAATGAACGTAAAAAGCGTCATATCCAGTCTTTTTAATTTATTGTTTTGAAATTTTATCATAATGATGGCCTCAATGAAAAATTCAAAGTGACAACGAACGGTATCATAAATAAGAAAACCGCACGAAATTCTTGACTTTTCGACCATGAAAAATTATTAAAGTGAGTACTTAATCGCCCGGTTGATCTAGTGGTTTCAGTGCCGGCAGTGATCTCGGCGGTCTTGGGTCGATGCCTGGGTGGTGCAAAAAAGTGTTTTCAATAAATTTTCGAACATAGCTCGGGTGTGATCACCAATCCGCATATGCCAATCGTGGTGATTAAGCCTAATCCCTCATAGTAGCGAGGACTTGATTTCTATGATCGAGGACTTTGACTGCAAAAAGGGGTGGGATAGTTAAGGCTTGATACTGTACTTTACTAATCTGAATTTTTAATAAATTTAGACATGTAGGTATTATTCTGGACTCGCAATAGTTTCTGAGATGGTCATTAGCGTGGGCAGCAAAAGGAAACGCACTTATGGAGCATTATAATTATAGACTGGCTTTCATTAGAATATATTAGAAAATCGAATTAACAAAATACAGTCAGCCCAATCTTATTGTACGGCTTTGAAGCCTGGACACTAGAGCCAAGCTCCTTGTGGCCGAAAAGAAAGATGTGGACGAGATCTGGACCTACAACAAAACATGGACTGAAACCTGGAGGAGAAGAAAAAACCGGGAGCTAGAAGACCAGGTGGGCTGAGCCTAATATCATTGTTGGGCCGTCCGCGCGGGCGCACGGACCTCGCGGCAAGTCAGCGTTAACGCTTACACTGAAACGGAATAAATTAGCACAACGGAAAAGTGACCTATTTCCTTCCTATTGAGTGTAATTCACCACGGATGTTATTGTATTGTTATGTATGGTTAAAAAGCAAAAAAGGCTTGTTTTATCAACTATACATATCATATTATTAAATATGATTTTTAGTAATAGTTTCTGTGAAATAGGTACTTATATAATAGTTATTCTTAATGGGTTGATTGTTCTATTGCATGGGGGTCCAGGCCTATAGTAATAGATTAAGCTTCAGTAAATAAATAAATAAATAAAATCATCGGCGAAACTAAAGCACATCGACTTCGTTGGCTCGGCAACCTCGAGAGAAAGAAGAGGATCATGCAGTGAAAAGAGTTACCTGGAACGGCCAAATGAATCAAAGCAGTTGCCGTCCAATGGTGCCGCTAGAGAGATGAGATCGAAAAGGATTTGCGTACACTTCTGGTGATGACTGGCAGAGGTGGGCGCAGACCGAACCTAGATGGAGACTCTTATGATCGGAGACCAAGGCTCACTTTGGTTCGCTGCACTAAACGTGGTTAGTTAATTCAGACACAGAAACTAAAGTTTTAAGTCCTCTGAGTAGGACAGAATCATGGAAATGAAAGTTAGAAATATAATTTTACTAGCCGGCTTTAACCGACTTCACAAAAAAAGATGGTTCTAATAATAAAAAAGTCTATGTACAGTGGCGGACAGGTCAAATATACAAAAAACGTCAAATTTGCTCAATCGATTTCGGAATTCAATGGGTAACTTTATAAGGTTATAATCGAATGAAGAAAATTTGACAGGTTTTGTATAGCTTGATGTGTCCGACACTTACCTACTAGGGCGTTTACGGAATAGAAACGGAAGCGCTAAGGAAAGCAAATTAAAACTTTATGTATTCGACCTTAAGTTTTATTTGGCATTGAGGATTTTTTCAGGTGGAGCGTTGGGAGAGGGTAGAGGTGACCGGGATTATCTATATTAGCAATGTGGGCCCACAGGTAATACGGATTATATCGCATGAAAACATGGCCCCTTACACACCCTTTAGTATATTACTGTAAACATTGTTGAAAAAAGAAAAAAATAATACGTGGGAGAACCAAGCTTCGGGATGAATGGGCTAGCTGACCGGAAGATACAGAAAAACCGGCCGGAAGCAGCACTGTGCTGTGTTGAATGAGTGTACTGGACAGTCGATCCGGGGGAAAGGGCGCTTTATAGGTTGGCAGCGCACTTGCGCTCGTTGTGCAAAGGCGCGCGGCATCGCTTTACACATTCAGGTGATCCGCCTGATCGTCTGCCACCTATCAATAAAAAAAAAAAAAAAATTTTTTTTGGGGAAATACAACTTATAGAGTAACCTAATTTAGTAACAACGAAACTTAATAACTCCCAATCCCAATTATTTTTAATGATTGAAATATTTACAATGAATTTAACTGTACCTAATTCCAATTACTCCCATGGACCCTATATTATTTAAGATTTGACAGTTTATACCCAGAGAACATAATATGCATGAAAACAATGGTTAATGTATTAAATTCCGTAATCACTGTTATCTATTAAGCTAATCACTAATGACGAAAACTAGTATACTGTTAATATTGCTACACCCGAAACAGGGTACATGTATCTACTTACCATTACATTAAAGATCTGTTGAACAGTGTTACATGATGCATTACCAATAAATAAATAAATAAAGAAAATCACCATACAAACGGCAGTTTCATAGTAAAGACGTAATATCAACTATGTCTATGGGAAAATGTCCTCTAGGTTCTAGATGGGTTGTCAAGGCCGTGTTCGTGTGGGATAGTCCCGACATTAATAATAAATAAAATAAATAATAATTCTTCACAACATCATACTTTGACTGATTCCGTACTAAGTAGCTTTAAGCACTTTGTATACAGATAGCAGACAACAGAGGAACACAAATATATATTGTGTTATTTGTTTAAGTATTATACTTAAAACATATATTACACCCAGACACTGAAACAAACCACAAAGTGTTTCATCGCACGAATGTTTGTCCAACGGTGGGATCGAAACCCAAGACCTTGGCGTAAAAGGCAGGGTCACTACCAATTACGCCATCTGCGGTCATTCAATAATGTTCAGAACATTTCGAAGAATGTCAAAGAAGCACAAAAAACAACGCTTGTTTATCAATGTGTCTGCACAGGGCGGGGGCGGGACGGGGCGGGCGGGTTTTTTTTAAAAAAAAGCGTCTTTTTTTCACAAAAAGCTGTTGTTGGTACAGGTAGTTTGTTTTTCATTTAAAGATCAGCCTATAAATTCACCACTGCAGGGCAAGCTCAATCTAGAAATCAAGCATCACTACTATGATGGGATCAGACGTAATCACCACGCTGCCAAATGATTGTGATCACAAAACCCGGAGAGATGTTCGAAAAAATTCGAAACATTGAAACATTCGGCTACCGGATGGCGCATTGTAGTGACCCTGCCTCTTACGCCAAACGGTCGTGGGTTTTCAAGCCCCACCAGAACAAACATTCGTGCGATGAATACTTGTGTTTGTTCGGGTCTGGGTCTATTAAATGTATTTAAGTATATATTTGTTGTTCCTCTTTGTCTGTAATCTGTAACACAATGCTAAGCTACTTAGTACGGAATCGGTCAACGTATGAGATGTTTGTGAGAATTATTATATTATTAGTAGGGACTATTAAATATTTTTTTTTAACTAACATAAGTCTTTTCGCTCGACTAGGGAATCGGACCCACATGGCGTGTTTTATTTATTTTGAAACAAATATTCATTAGAAATTATATTAGATACCCCGGGCCTCCAGAGCGAAAGCTTGGACGCAACTGGGAATTGTACGCTAAGATGAGGGAGGAGTCATTAAGAAATTTTCATATATATTTTTTTTTTTCGAAAACCAACATCTCACGGAAGCCAATACAATGAATGTCTTTAAAGCTAATGGACAGTCTTTGACACACGGAAAGACAAAAAAGTGCCGAATCCTTAACAATGCCTAGAGTCAGATTTTTTTATGTGATAGGGGCAGGGACGATGCAAGAGGATCACCTGACGGAAGCGATTGCCACTGCCCATGGGACACCCGCCAACATATACGCCGGTTTTCTGTGAGCCGGACGATGCATGCCGAAGCGTCTCTCTACACGGAAAATAATATCTCTTAACTAGAGCTTGTTCCAAAAATAGAGCGAAAACGTTTAGAATCGGATGAAATGCCCACCGTTCTGGAAAACAGTGGTAGTGAACGCTGGGGGGGGGGGCCTCTGTGGCAAGGGTTGTGGTTCATACCCGCACAGTACTACAAAACCTTTGTATGCATGTATATGTGTCTGAATGTTTTCTAGCACGGAAATGGTCGAAATCTCTGTGAGATGACCTTTTCTAAGTTGTGACCATAAAAGGTTATGTAAAACAAATCCTTAATACATCCTTGACAAACTATCGACTTTCTAATAATAATAGAAATATGATTCAATATGCTACAGCTGGATATGGCTCCTAACATTCGAATACATTTGTATAAACAGTCCGAAAATGTAGGAACTAAATCCTCCTGCCTTATCACACGACCGTAATGACCCACACTCCCCTCACATTGTTGATTTACAAACCTCGTCCTAAAGCAAGCAAAGGGACCTCCGTTCCTAAAGTGTAAACACAGTCTTATACAACAAAGTGAGTTTAACACTTATCACAGGTAAGGAAGGATAAGGGACAACCCGCGGGTTCGAACCCGAGGCCGATGAAAAATGGAAGGTTTTTGATGTGGGTGTGTAGAGGGACCAAATGAAGATGGTGGGTACTTTTTGAATGGACCAAAACGCAGCAAAAAATTTGCTTTTTTTATACGCTTTCGATTAAAAATGCAAAAAATCGATTGATTACGGAGGCGCCTAATAACGCCATTGTTAATTAGTGTACTTATATTACTATAAATAGCTTATATTTTTAAATTATGTTCAGATGCATACTAATGTTATTTTATTAGGTAACAAAGACTTTGTAAGGTGTTTCGTAGTATTGCTAGATAAACGTTTTTAAGGTGTTTTTTGTGTTGTTGGTTTTTGTGTTGTTTGTTTTTTTGTTGTTGTTTTTTTTGTGTTGTTTTTGGTTTTGTTGTGAAGGTATGGTGTGTTAAGTAAATTTCAGAGTCATCAAATTGATAAACTAGGCTCTTCAGAATCATTGGTCAGTCAGGTTTATTATTTTAAATTTGGATTAAGTGTTAGATAATTTAATGTTTTATTGTTAAAATTGATAAGCTCCTTTTTGTCCTTTTCTTCTTCGTTTTTGCCTGAGATACAGGATTATTCCTAGTTCAGGCAACAAACTTAAAATTAGTTACCGTAGTATAGTAGATTATAAGTATTTATATGTTCTCGTGGTTTTTCAATAAAAACTTAATTATATTATTAAAAAAATGGAAAATTAAAGATGGCATTTTGTTTTAGTTTTCCTAAGTGTGTGTTTTAAAGAAATATTTTTTTTAAATTAATTAATACACTGAAGTGACATAGTCTGAGGCTGAAACGTATTTGTGATTGAATTGTGCTATATGACAATTTAAAAAAAAGTTTAGGCGACTAAATTACTTTTCCCCCCCCCCCCCCCCCCCATTGTAATTGCTTGAAGTTTGGTTTATGGATTACCTTTTTTTTTAAAATCAACGTGAGCAATGGCTGTATTAAATTTGTCATGCCGAGTGATGACGTCACAGGAGGATTTTTTCATTTTTAACTGTGTTTCTCCATTAATTAAACTGTTTGATAAATTCCTGAAACTATTTTTCTAAAAATTCTGATTCTAATTAGAAATAGTATTTTTTCTTTTCGGATTTTTTTTGTCGTATGTCCATTGCCGATAGTAAATGTTTTTTTATTTTTTAATGAAGAAAAACTTAATTGTTATAAATAACAATATTATTAAAAAGGATAAGCTAAATGAATCAGGGAAATGCTAATTAAAAGAACGAGAGTACATGTAGCGAGGACGTTTATTCACGGACGGAAGTGAACGAACAGAACAGAGTTTTTTGACACATGACAGATATTATTAGTGATGTTCATTAGTCTTCGCTGCGTTCACATTCCAATATCCTCCCTTGAACGCAGCCCCATGCCTTTCAGGAACTCATGATGCTTCGGTTTGGGTAAGGCCTTGGTGAGACAGTCTGCAATCATCAAGTTCGTGCTGATGTACTTCACTAAAACGTCACCAGATGCTACTTTGTCCCGTACATAATGGTGACGCACATCTATGTGCTTGCTTCTAGCATGGTATGCAGAATTACCTGAAAGTTTAATTGCACTTTGGTTATCACAAAACAAAGTTATAGGTGTAGCCATAATGTAGGGCCACAACTCATGATGGAGCTGTTTGAGCCATAATGCCTCTTGAGTGGCAGCAGACAGGGCCATGTACTCAGCCTCTGTGGTTGACAAAGCGATGGTAGCTTGCCTCTTGGAGTTCCATGAAATGGCAGCATCCTGGAAAATGAAGGTGTAACCAGTACATGACTTCCTGTTTTCCTTGCAAGAGGCCAATCTGAATCGCAATATCCAACTATCTCTTCATTGACATTATTCTTCAATAGTAGTCCAAATGTTAAAGTTCCCCGTAGATAGCGGAGTATCCTCTTTGCAGCATTGTAATGATGTCTTGAAGCATTCTTATTGTATTGACTAGATTATTCACTGCGTAGCTAATATCTGGACGAGTACCCTGGGATATATATAATAGACAACCAATTAATTCCTGATATAATTTTCTTCTATTTTTTCAGGGTTGTCAGAAAAAGTCAAATCTGTCTCCATAGGTGTTCCCACTGGATTGCAGTTTTCCATTCCAAATCTTCTTTAATGTGCTTTCAATATAACTGATCTGATCCAAGAAAATACCTTTGTCGCTGTATGTGATTCTATGACCAATATAACATGTAGCTTTTCCCAATTCCTTCATTTCAAATTTTTCAACTATTTTCTTCTTAATATCTCTTGCTAAATCTTCATTATTATATATCAACAATAGATCATCCACATAAAGAGTAAGAAACAATATACTGTCTCTATGGTGAGCATAATAAACACATGGGTCTAGCACAGACCTTTTGAAACCAATTTCATATAAAAAACTATCTAATTTCTTGTTCCAAGTTCTACTAGCTTGTTTCAAGCCATATATAGACTTATTCAACTTACATACATGTTCTGTTCCATCTTCATAATGTGGTGGCTGCAGCATATATAATTCCACATCTATATCACCTTGTAAAATGCACACACTGCATCCAGCTGCTCAATGGGAGGTTATGTTTAGCAGCTAGCCCCAGTAGGTATCTGAGGGAAGTCAAGCGTACTACAGGTGCATATACATCTATATAGTCTATTCCAAACTTTTGTTCATAGCCCTTGATAACAAGCCTTGCCTTGTATTTTATTATCTTGCTATCTGAATCTAACTTAGTTTTAAATACCCATTTGCAAGGTATAGGTTTCTTACCAGGTGGGAGATCAGAGAGAGTCCAGGTGTTGTTCTTCACTAATGAACTATATTCACTGTCCATTGCTTTCTGCCAGTTCACTTTGTTGTCACATTCCAGGGCTTGCTCGACAGTCTGAGGGTCTTGCTGTGACATGTCAAATGACACATTGTGACATAGGTAAGTATATGTGTTCCTCCCTATTCTCTGTCTTAAGCTTCTGGTGACAGGTGGCTCCGAGCGTACAGTGATTCTTTGTTCTGGAACATAGTCCTCATCATCGGTGACAGATGAGCTATCAGACTCCTTGAGAGTACTCACACTGTCATATGATTGTTCAGTATCCAGACTCTCATTATTTTCTTCTGGTTGGCAGCTCATCGGCATAAGGGAGAAATTCTTCTCAATACTTTCTTCCAAAAACACCACATCTCTGCTTCTAATGATTTTATCTGCCTTTTTATCATATAGCCTGTAACCTTTTGACTCTGGACAATACCCAACAAATATTAATTCTTTTGCTTTGCTATCCCATTTTAATCTCTTTTCTTTGGGTATATGTGCCATTGCACGGCAACCGAAAACTCTTATGTTTTTGATGTTTGGCTTCACACCAGTCCACATTTCTTCTGGAGTTTTATAGTTGATAGATTTTGTAGGCGAACGGTTTATCAAATAGGCAGCAGTAGAGACGGCCTCTGCCCAGAATTTCTTTTCCAGCTTGGCATCAATCAGAAGACATTTAGCCCGTTCAACAAGAGTTCTATTCATCCTTTCGCTCATTCCATTCTGTTCCGGAGAATAAGGCACAGTAAACTGTCTCTTGATACCGAACTCTTTGCATAACTTGTCAAATTCGTCATTGACATACTCCTTACCGTTATCAGATCTCAAAGCTTTTATAGTCATGTTAAGCATGATTTTCCACTAATTTCTTAAATTCACGAAATTTTTCAAATACCTGTGACTTGGAATGCATGAAGTAAACAAACACCTTTCTTGAATAGTCATCAATAAATATAAACATAGTACCTGGCACCACCAATAGACTTCTCCTCCATTGGGCCACACACGTCTGAGTGTATGACTTCGAGCAAGCTGGTAGCCCTTGTGCCTTCATTCTTGAATGGCTTTCTTGTTTGTTTACCCCTGCAGGCAAGTATTACATATTACATTTCTATCTTGCTTGATTACCTCCATGTCAACACCGTCAGCAGATCTGTAAGTTTTTGTAGATTCTGATAATTAAGGTGGCCTAGCCTTTGATGCCATAAATGCGCCGATGTTAACAACGCATATGTTTCATTGTGTATTACATACAGATTATTGTAGGTATAACCGGTCATGACCAGTTTAGAGTCATGATATATTCTACAACAATCTTTATCAAACTTCACCTTAAAATTATTCTGAGTAATCTGATGTATTGACAGTAAATTCACAGCCAGATCAGGCACATACAATACATTTTTAATCTGTATGACACCAATGAACTGCTTGCCTTTTTCCATCATAGCTGTTTATGTTTACTTTTCCACAGCCTTTTACTGAAAGTGTCTTGTTGTCAGCTACTTTGATGGTAGTCACCGGAGCAGGGCCATAATCATACATCCAGTCTCGGTTGTTTGTCATGTGCATAGCAGCTCCCGAGTCCAGGTACCAGCATCCTCTGTTTAAGTCCGGGGATGCAGCGAAGGCAGCAACAAAACTTGATGAACTTTTACTTTTGCTATAATCACCATCATTACTTTTGTTTTGATTTTGCTTCGAGTACTGACTTGAGCGACAGTTTCTTGATATATGCCCATATTTGTTGCACTTTAAAACAACGAGGTCCCCTTCCTATAGGCTTATTATTCTTCACAGGCCCCCGTGGATAATTTGAATAAAATGCAGAGGAGTCATTCACATTTTTGACATCCTGCAGAATTTTGGTCTTAACAAGATCTGTACTTATGGGCACACCTGAGCTTTCCATTGCCATAATCATAGGCCTATAAGATTCCGGTAGTCCTGCAAGAAGAAGAGTGCCCAACCACTCATCATCGACTATGAATTTTATATTCCGGAGCTTGTTATCTTGTTCACGTAGGTTTCGACATTTCCACATCCTTCTAGATCCGTGGTTATAAGTTCCCTCAACAGACCTACTTTTCTTATTAGACCCGAGTCGTCAAACGCCTTCCGTAAGTTAGACCATACTTCCTTAGCAGTCTTTGCTTCCTGTATGTGGATGTAGTTCACGGAATCCACCAGAAGTACAATTTTTGATCTAGCCTTTGTGTCCTCGCTCTTCGTGAACTCTTTACTTTCGCCAATTACGCATTTCCAAAGCTCCTCGTGTTCGAGGTACGTCTGTACGGCGAAGCTCCACGTGGCGTAATTTTCACGTCCTTGCAATTTTTCAATGTGAACCATGTGCCCACTTGATGCCATCGTTTTAGATGATTAGTTATTGCTGAAAAGACGCTGAAAAGTGTTGAAATGTACCGGAGTAAAAAGATTTTATTGCCGCCGGCCGGCAACCTAACCTCACTTGTACACGCGGTCGTACACTGTTCCCTACAACTATCTAGCCGGGCGTCTGGGCCCATAACCTAATGAAAAACTAATTGTTATAATTAACAATATTATTAAAAAGAGCTAGCTAAATGAATCAGGGAAATGCTAATTAAAAGAACCGAGAGTACATGTAGCGAGGACGTTTATTCACGGACGGAAGTGAACGAACAGAACAGAGTTTTTTGACACATGACAGATATTATTAGTGATGTTCATTAGTCTTCGCTGCGTTCACATTCCAATATTGTTAATGTCATGATGGCAAACACGCAGATAAACATATGGTAAGCGATTGTCGCTTACCCTGTTACTTTCGTTTTGTGAGATACAGGATATTCCTATTTCAGGGCAACATACTTAAAATTTGTTCCCTAGTATAATGTAGATTAAAGCCATTATACAGCCTGTTGGTTAGTGGTTTAAGTAACCGCGGGCCGTGATCTCGGGGTACTGGGTTCGATTACAGGGTCGAGCGAAAACGTATGTTCGAATTTTTCCAATCCGCATTTGGCAAGCGTGATGCACACCCCCACGATGTGCGAGTATAGGAGCAAATAGGTTCGAGCGATAAGTGAATTAGATGCGCGCTGATCACACATTCCTTTATCCGCACAGTTTGTATAAAAAAGGGTTTTCAACGTCAAACCTTTCCAGTAGCGGAACCCCAACGCTCCAGCGCCCACTCACTTTATAAACCGTTTTTACTTTACAAAAGTTTAAAGCTATTTTTATTACGAATCCCAAGGAAGAAGTCCCGGCGTTAGGCTACTTTGACAGTACGTTACTAACGTAACTTTGGCAACTTCGTAAACTTTGAAAACTCCCGTCAGTTCTGTAACTCAAGTTACGTTTGCTTCGGGCCATTTTTAAGTACGCTTTTCGGACGCCGAAACTTGCTAGAGTTTAGTAATAATTATTGCGAGTATTGTGAGATGAGAATTGTATTCAGCGTCTGTTTTGTTGGAGAAAATTGTAGAAAAAAGGGTTTTTTTTTTTTTAGTGGAGATATAGAAATTATTTACTGAAAACACGAGACCTTCCCATTACAGACAATATGAAACAGCCAAAGTCGGTAAAGTATGTTGTTTCAAACCGATACGCTTATGCCGTAATTTTTACAAGGAGGGTGTTAGGAATGATTCGTAGTCAGGGCTGAGACTTGGGACGGCACAATGCTCGATGACCTCAGTAGACCCCAACAAGGGGTACTTAAAATGAAACATAAACAAGACGACAATTATGTGTACCCACTCATGTAAGGAAACTCTATACTGGAGTTATGGACGAGTATATTCACCTGGGACAAAAAATTCTAGTTCATTTAGTACGTCCAACTTCCAGAAAGAGTTAATCGACGGCGTCCATTCAGCTGGGCAGCATTCGGGAAGTTACCATGAAATTTCAGCATATCTTTAATGCGTGTGGTTGCTCAGTGATGACATACAGAAACCGAAAGGTGGTCCGCTTACCTGAAAACCGTACAGTTTTCGTAAACCTAAATAAGGAAAAAATAAAAAAAAGAACTCAATTTTTGTTCATGGTATCTATAGATAGGTCTTTAAAAATGATGTTGAGGTTTTTTAACCTTATATTTTTCTAAAACACAATACTTTGCGCAAGAAGTCGCTCCCAAAGTGGTGGTAAATTTGTGGTCCCCCCTCCTATAACTCTATAATAAATGGAATTAAAAAACAAAAAAAATTTTATGATGGTACAGAATCATGAAAACAAACAAGGAAATTGGTTTAAATTAGATTATAGTGAGTAGTAGCTTTTTTTCTAATCCATACTAATATAATAAATGCGAAAGTAACTCTGTCTGTCTGTCTGTCTGTCTGTCTGTCTGCGTCGGCTTCTCTTTCACCCAAAATACTGAACGGATTTAAATGAAATTGGTATCAAGATAATCTAGACCCCTGAGAAAGCACATCATAGGCTACTTCTTATTGCGAAAAGGGGGTTGTAAGGGGGTTGAAAGGGGGGTATAAAAAGTTACTTTTTCCACGCGGACGGAGCGCGGGCGGCCGCTAGTACAGTATAAACCGTTAAACCGCAATATAGCTGCGGGACTAGTGTCCCAGCATTATAAACCGATCTATGATTGGGATTACTCTGAGGAAACTGTTTGATCTATCCCGGCAGCTGAATTTCTTAACATCGAAAAAGACACTCGCAAGGCAAATGTTCATTCCATCCCCATCATCTCGATGGCGTGCGTTTCTCCGGAACTTCTACCACGTTACCTCAGTTCTGTGGAACGGTTTCGAGAAGGAGTATGTCCCGACGGCTACTACTAGGAACCTTCAAGAGAAAGAGCGTACTCTTCTTAAAAAAGTTCGGCAACACATTCGCGACTTCTCGATTTCGAGGAATTCAATGGGCGTGGTAGATCTACCTACTTTCCATCAGTTGGACTCGATGGCTGTTTGTCCGCCTCTAGATAAAAAAATTTAAAAAACAGTGCAAACAGGCTAAAAACCTCAGAGGAGTTTTTGCTCAGAGAGCAAAGCACCTGATACGTAATAGTAATACCTTTAATCGTTTTGGAGTCGACCATATATGAATACTTTTATCAATCCACTATAGTGTCCACAGTGTTTAAGCTGTTTCTCAATTAATTGCCAAAGTCCAGTCGACGCGACGCGGCACCAATTATTTTAATTTATTTGTTATGCTACCCATCAAATTGATGTTTTGTCGCTTTATCACTGGGCAGCAAATAATGGAGCCATCAGCTAATTTCAAAACAAAACACGCTCAGTTTGAAAAGCTTACAAATATAACATTTCATTGCTATGGTCTTATTTTAATTAATTGGTGTAGAAATCTTCAAGCGCAGCGACTCAAAGTGAGTCTTGGCAAAGGTCCGCGCAAACCTTTTTCGACCTCGTCTCTCCAGCGGTATCCCAATTTTCGATTTTTTAACTGACTTAAATATCTAGAATTTTCATACGACATATATCCAACTAAAAACATAGTTTTTTGGTATGGTTTTCAGTGATTTATATTGGTGTACAAGTTTTCAAAAGATCACGAGCACGAGAATTTTTTTTTTGGTGTCCAGTGTTTCCCAAGACCGACAATTTTTTTACGGCTCTCGTCACCTTTTCACGGTTCGTTCTGTCACACCGAGACAAAAAGTAACGCATTTCATTTCACAGAGTCACGCATTATGTTAAAAAAGGTAATCTATCACAAGTGGGGTCTCCAAGTTGGTTAATTCAAATCACCTTGACGCAAGAATATAATTAACTCGCCTGGCAAGTTAACCACTTTATTAAGGAAACAGCGAAGTTCTGGAGTTGTTGTGCAAAATCCGGCGGCTGTTGAGGTGACATATGTACTCACCCATAATTATTGCTACATTTTCATGACGTCAATTTAGAGAACAAACTTAATTTATCAAGGACGAGAAAATTAAACATGATATTTATTATGTATACAACATGTGTATACATATTGTTTTTATATTTGTGAGGGTGTTCGAACATTCACAAGCCGCGGCCACGCGGACGACGCCTTCTCCGCCAGTCGCTATGACACGGCTGCTGTAAACGTAGCCGAAACGTTCGAAGCCTAAAATGTGAGTACACAATATTGTATACATAATAAATATCGTGTTAATTCCCGTTCTTGATAAATTATAGTTTAGTTTGACGGCCCGATTCGGCAGGTAGTGAACGCTACCCTGATACAAGGGTTGCGGGTTCGATCCCACGCGCAGTACAAACAATTTGTGTGCATGAACCATGTTTGTTGTATTGGTCGGGTGTTTTGCTATGTATTTATACGTATGAATTTTCAAAAGAAAAGTATTATATACTATATATATATATTTGTAAATCCCACTGTGATTCTGATATCCGTAAACACCAGGGGCTTGAGATAACCTATTCGGAGTCAGATCAATGTTGTGAGGGTGAAATATTTAATTATTTAATTTATTTATTAGAATTCCAACGCGAAAATCTAAAAAATCTATTGAAAACGAACTTTTTTAATGGGTGAACGAGAAGCCGCGTTCACTAGAAATAGAAGTCTATAAAAATGTATGGGTCGGAATGTTAAATCTCTAAATACGAGTACATTACATTTATTTATGTAAGAAAACTATTTTTGTAAGCGGAGCAAACATGATAATTTTTTAATATATTACTAGTAAACAAAAGGCACGGACCTCGAATCTGTATGTAACTAATCCAATAAAAAAATAATTAAGGAAAAATCTCTAAATTTGATATGATGTCAGTGCTCGAGAATTAGCCGTCTGGTCATAATCTTAATAGGCGCGTCGCCCACACCACATTCAGGTGAGGCGGCTTGGAGTCGAGGCGCGTTTTAGAATTGGCCGATATGTGAGTCGTAGGCGGGTATATTGGCGGAAAATTGTATTCACTTAATCATCCAAATGGAATGACAAAATGGCGGCGCACACTTGAAAGCCGCTGTCGCTGCCTCACCGTGTCGCGACTGTAGTATATAAGCGTACGCCATTTTTTTAAGAAACCTAGAACGCCCTTCGCCTCGACTCCAGCCCGCCGCGATGTGTTGAAGCGACCTCCCTTAGGGTGCGTCCACAGCGTTGTGACTCGCGAGCCGCTCATGAGTTGCCCGCGAGCCTGCCCTTAAGCTGCCTATGTGGCTTATTGATAATTATATTCTCGATAGTGTTGCTGATTGTCAATATATCGATAGTATTTCACACATAAATCAGGGCACCAACTACTATCGAAAAATAAAAGCTAACACAATTATATCGTAATGTCGATAGTATTGGGCATAAACAATCGATAGTATCGATAATAAAAATAAATTGTAAATTTGTCCGTGTCGCGACTTAAATGTGAGGCGCACGCCATTTTTTTAAGAAAACTGGAAACGCCCTTTAGCCTCGACTCCAGCCCGCCGCGGAATGTAGGTGGGCGACCTCCCTTAGGGTGCGTCCACAGGGGACTCAGGTGGATCTAACCTCCGTGAGTGGCCCGCTGTTAATGAGTTCTGTCCTTGATCCAGCTTCGGTTGTTATTAGGCAGAAACGGTTACCGTGGGGCACGGTTTTCCGGGCAACGGCGGGTAGTAATTCATTCGTGGATGCTACCGACGGCCAAAGAATGCACAGAATTCCGGCGGACCAGCCCCGGACACCGCAGGGATCGCGTGCAGGACACCACTCGGGGGCCTTTCATTGTCGCTGAGGCTTAGAGGACCGGCCTCTCTTTACGGACCTAAACACAATAGGCCGGGGCACGGAGGCTGCCTCTTTATCAGCCCCCCTTCTGCCGTTAGGTTGGGTTCGGGGTGTGGTGGCACACACTGTCGGGCGCTTTGGCGCTGCGGTGGGCCGGCTGTTCCTGGTGTGATGGTGCGTAGGGGGCCTATTTGTTCTCGGGCCTTGAACTGTCGCGCCTTCGGGCGCGTTCGATAGTTGGGGAGTTCCACGGGGTTGGAATTCCTGCCAACATCTGTTGCGCCCGATTCTCGGGAGCGCTCTCCCAGCCTTCTAATTGGTGGGGCTTTGTGGTGGGTCTCGTGGAGCCCGCAGCCAGTGGATGCAGCTACGACTCGCCACCCCCGCTTTTCCGTCCTGTCGATTGTCTCGAGCAACCAGCGGGATGCTCGAACGGAGGGTTTTCGGGTAAACTTTAAAATTCTGGGGTGCTCTCTTCCTCTCTCTGCCCTGCAACCAGCAGGTATGGGGTTGGGTGAGGGTTCTGCAGTCGTCCCTTCCGGAGCGTCTGCGTTGGCCAATCAGCACGGGCGATTCGGAAAGGGTGGGGGCAATGGTGGGCCCATGGAGAGTGGCCTAGGCATCGTTTTCGGCGAGGCCCCGTTTTTGAAGAGGCCGTGCTGGCGGAGCCTCTCCGTCCTTCGAGGGTGGGCCGCGGACTTGGTTTTGTACCCGTGACGTAAGCCCACGACCACACGGACGTAGCAGGAAATGCCCCGGTGGTTTTAGTGGGTAGGACCCTGGGAGCCACCCAAGGAGGAGCCCCACACTACCCGTCCGTCTCAGCAGGTCGGGTGTGCTAAGGCGGCATTTTCCACCGGGGCCAACAAAAAAAAAAGAAAAAAAAAAAAAAAAAAAAAAGGGTGGGCACAACTCTTGTGCCGAGCGAGCGAGCGAGCTTGTGCCAACGAGCCGCTCATGAGTTGCCCGCGAGCTGCCCTTAAGCTGCACTAGTGTTGCTTATAGAAATTCCATTATCCCCCCATAGTAAAAGTAAAATCCAATAATATCGATAGTCTACGATAGTGTTGCTGATTGTAATAACTATCGATAGTATTTCACACATTAAATCAGGCAGCAAGACTATCGAAACATAGCTAACACAATTCTATCGATACTGTCGATAGTATTGGATTTAACAATCGATAGTCGATAATAAATTGGTAAATTTGTCCGTGTCGCCGACCGTAGATGTGAGGCACGCCATTTTTTTAAGAAACCTAACGAACGCCCTTCGCCTCGATATGTCGATGTATTAGCATTAAACAATCGATAGTATCGATAACATATTGACATTATCAAATAGTTTTGATCAAATTTACATCGATGATACTATCGATTGACAAATAGCAATACTTATTTCCGCTAGGTCTGAATGATTCTTAAGATAACGACTTATAGGGAAAACTATCGATAGTCCGCGAAAACACTAAGCTGCACGCGATATTTGAGGGGCTATTCTCGTTGCACTTTACATCGAAGTTAAATTAAAGATTCCTACCATCGTATATACAAATCTCTCACTCGATTCAATGTCCTCTAATTTACATGAGAATCTCCCCTTAATATTGTGACGTCTTTGTGTATGTTTTGTTATTCTGGTTTTAGTGGTGCTTGGGATAAAACTCAATTAAGTAAGATAAACATCAAAAGGATTTAATCGCCACACGTCAATAACCTTAAATAACGGTCTCTTTGATCACTCGACGATTGGCAGAGTCTATTATGTATTCGCCGTAGGCAAACACAGTAGCAGCCTATAGAAAAAAAAAAATTCAATGTCGAGTCCACGAGAATAAAGCCTTCTGAACAATCCAAGACAGCCAGAGTTGTTCATTCAGTACGTAACGAATTATGGCACCAAACAAACCACCAATCTTGGCTTAAGTTTAACATTTTACTTCTAAAACCTACTAGCCATTTTGAACCACATCCCTCCTTACTGTCGTCACTCTGGACAGAGTGACGATCGAGGAAAGGTTGGACGATGTAGCATTTTCGTTGTGCTGGCAGCCTCGCGCGATTGGGCTCCACTTATTGCGGTACATCGTCTCGGGAGTTTTGGACAATAGAGGTCTGTGTACAGCCCTAATGATGTCTGTCGAACCACGTTCGGTGTAGCGCCCAACGCGACTGCTTGCATCCTTCCACTGTCCTGGACAGTGAGTCGCCATATGTTCAACCATGGAGTGTTCGTTGCGAACAAAACCTGCCAAATATTGAGGATCGTAACTGTACAGTTGAACAAATACACCTGTTTTCATATCTATGCGCATCATCATCATCATCATCAGCCCATTAAGTCCCCACTGGTGGGGCATGGGCCTCCTCAAATCACTGAGCGGTAATTGCCATACTCACTACGCTTGGGAAGACGGGTTGGCGGAGGGTTTTGATATAAAATGCAGAGGTTTTCTTCTCTGGGTGCTGATGATCAGCAGAGCAGCTTTACCTTAGTCGCCTTTTACACACCTCGGTAAGAGTGAGGGTGGCCTATTCTACTCTGCGGGGACCACACGGCCAATATAATGCGCATATGGTTTCGAAACACCGCGTTACGGAAGGCGCGTTTCTCTCCACATCGCTCCAAATTAGTCTACTTTTTAATTAAAATATTTTGATGGCAGTTTTTATTTCTTATCTTGAAAATAAAGTAAAATATGGTCCATTATTAAAACTTTCTCGTTCGAGCAACGAATAAATGAATGATGCTGGCAAGAGGCAACACGAAAATGTTACACTCACTTTTTTAGTATAATGGCTTTGTCACAGTAGAAAAATTACGAGTGGTTCGTCCGAGCAACACACTTACGAGTGACACAAATCGGTCATAAACACGCAAAAACACGCAAAAATGCACACACATACAATAGTACTCTCCAATACACAATTACAATAGTCTTCAATTTTGCGAGAGGCACATTAGGCATGAATGGGCCGGCTCGACGGACTGATACCAGTGCCCTCACAGAAGACCGGCGTAAGCAGCGCCTGCGCTGTGTTGATGAATGTATGATTGTGTGAAAAATGCATTCACGCCAAAAGTGACCGCTTTTGGCTGTGAATCAATTTCTGCGTACAACAACATGCCCAAACATTTGTGCATAAGTTATTTAATAAATAGTATCAAGTGTTTGCCGAGAGGTGTGAACCCCGAAATCGTTTAAAATAGATCCCGTGGTAGCTAAAAAATTAAAAGCGATTGGCGGCGCTAGGTGCCCTAC